>VDFB02169761.1:0-25169 GCA_007258455.2 Sequoia sempervirens | reverse complement strand
GGGGAGGGAGGGAGGGAGAGATAGAGAGAGTAGAGATGGAAGGAAAGAGATAAAGAGAGGTGATAGAGAGATAAGTAGGGAGGGAAGAAGGTGGATATATTGAGAGAGAGGAATCAAGGAGGGAGAGAGAAATAGGTATAGAGGGATAGCTATCATGGATTTATTTATCTCTTGCTATCAAGGATTCTTCACCTAGTTTCACTCCTTTTCTACTTGACAAAAGTTCTTTCTCTACCATTATCTCTTGACAATTGAATATCTAAGAACTCACTTCCTAATATCTGCCACAAATCTCATATATAATTGCTTCTTGATATTGTTTTTTCTAACCCAATTAAGGATTCACTACTTAATGGAATCTTTAGAAATTCTTCTTCATTTTCACAGCGTGGGATGCGACTCTTATTCCATGAGGTTCATCTCCTCATAGTGTCTCTTTAGCTTGGGGAATGCATTGGTTGATAAAACATCATTTAGTAATTGATTTATCATTAATTTTCTTTGAGTTGTTTTCTTCCTCAACCTAGGAATTTCTCTTTACAGTATCATCTCCAAAGTTTCCTTGTAATACTCTATTTTTTTGAGACTTCTTTTACTTTATTTCTAAATATTCTCTCCTCTCCTTCACCAATTAACAACTTCTTTATTTCATCTATTATTTATTTTCTCTTCTACTCGATAGCAACCACATCTATCTATTATCCCTACAAATAAGGTTAAACTTCTCTAAGCTCATTGTTGTATTATATTCTTTTAATTTCCTTATCATTTTAGTTATATTTTTCTATATAGATCTAATTTAGGTTATAAACCACTCTATTTCAAGTGCATCCCTCTTGATACACTCTCTTGATGCTTCTCTTGTCCATTATCTTTCATCTCAATCCTAGGATTGTTTCAATGTTCTTCCTTCTTCCTTCTTATTTTCTATCATGACAATTAAATTCTCTTCAAAATGTATCTTGATCTCACCAATACATTCTTTTACTCTCTTATTATCAAAATTTTCATAAATATTTAATTGATTTAATTTATCCATCCTTAACTCGTTTATTTTTAATACCTTAATTTATTACAAGACACCCAATATTACCACAACTTTCTTTTTAATACCTATAATGATCTTTATCTTATTTTATATTCTAATAGGTTAATTTTAGATGACTTACATTCTAGTGCACTTATGGGTTTTCATCACTAGTCCCCATTAGGCTGCTCTTTTTATTTTCAAATTTAATAGGAATAGATCCAATTACCCTTTAGAATTTTTAGAAAGTCATTTATAGGGACATCATGCCTTAGTCTAAAATCCTTTTTCAAGGGCTAGATCATTGCATAGGACTAATGAAATTTGGGAAATTTTATTGGTAGATATATAGATCATTAGTGAAGGTGGCCCTTGCAAGATAATCTCTAAGAATTGAGGGTATGTTTCCTATCTATCTATGGCTAACCCTAAAGCTATTTATAATGTGGGGTTGTGAAAAGGAATATAAATTGCTTGTATATGGATAGAGGTTGCTTGGCTAGGCATATAGGTTACTTAAAGATACATAGGCCTTTTGATCAGTTACTCTTTTAATTTTTAGAATGGAATTCACAAATAAATCATTTCTTGGATAAGGATGTTGTAAAATTTAATCACATCAAATGCATCTTCCCACTTGCTTTGGGTGGTTAAGTGCATGTAAGACATGTATCATGTTGTGATTAGTCTTTAGGTTTACCACAAGCTAACTTAATTTTAGGGAAGGTTGTATAAATAATGTTAGGAGTTTGAAAGTAAAATATGCAAGGAAGAGTGAAGATCAAGGAAAGGGATACTCAATATTGATGGAAGAAGAAGTCTGATCAAGGTGAGGGAAAATAGGATACCACTAAATAATATGGACAAAAGGATAAAGGAAAGGGATCAAGGATTAGGCATAAAGAGTGCTATATGTACCTTTTGGTCAAGGAAAATATTGAAGTCCAAAACTATATGACTCAAGAGAAATGAGTTAAGGATCGGTAATGTAGTGTGCCAAATGCTAGAAGGAAAAAGAATGAAGGAAATAAGGTGGAAGCCTTTCAAGGTTTAGAGATTAGTTTTTCCACATAAATTTTACCTTTTGGATATGATGGTCTGATTAATCCTACAAGTATGGATTCCACAAGGAGGAAGGGAGATGGGAAGCAAGTTGAGGGAATGAGTAGGGGAAATACTAAAAGCCCAAGATTTTGAGACTTAAAGGAAACGTGAATCTTCATATTAGGAATTAAGGATAGTGAATCAATGCAAAAGAAGAGGAAACATGGAAAATTGTAAGTGGATAATAATTGAGGTCCATTGATTAGTCTTATAGCTTAAGAAGTACATTATAATATGGAGACCTAAAATCCTAAGGCCAAAGGCAAAGACAAAGTAGGGAGTTGAAAGGTGGGTAAAGCTATGATAAAGTACCTAGGTAATGAGAAGTGGCCAAAGGTCTCAAAAAGAAATGAAATGATAGGTTTCAAGGAATGGAGGAAAAAAATATTAGCAAGAGAAAACTAACAAACCTAATAAAAGCTACAAACAAACATAATCACCTCTAACACTTAGAAATTTCTATAGTTTGAGATATTTAGGCATGTGATGAGTATACTGAAAGACAAAACACTACAACAAGAACATTTTTAATAAGGAGCTCTATTGAATGAATTCTTAGATTCGTTATAGATGGTGGCCAAAATATTGTCCTATTAAGAAATGAAGCACTCAACTTGGATAAATTTTCACTTACTAATATAGGCCCCAACATCACCTAGAAAGGGGCAAGACAAATATATCACATAAAAACTATAGGGAAAAAATATAAGTCTTTGTTCAAATATCAATGAAGGACTCTATAGGCAACAAAATCAAACTCAAAAAGAATTAGAAGCACAATAGGTTCAAAAGGACAAACATCAATAAAGGAGTTCTCTAGTTTTATCTTAAACTAGAAATTGTGTTGCAAGACATAAATAAGTGGAAACTTTATTAGCGAATGTTCATAAGCATTCTAGGATAATCAAACCAACTTAGGAGCCCATATATTAAGGTTTATGATAAGTAAATATTTTCAAAATAACTTCATTAATGAAATTACTTCTCATGAATTACAAGGCCTTTGATTGATTTATGGAAAAATGTCTATGCAAGTGAATTCATTTCCTCTTCATGAAATCAACTAAACTAATTGTTAAAAATAAGAATTGCAAAAATATTGGAGATAAATTTCATTTCATTCTAACAATTAACACATACCCAAAGGTTCTTAACAAGATTAATAATTGTTGCAAGAGGCATGTCTAGAAAACCAAAAGAAATTGACACCTTTCACTATGGTGGTAGAGAAATAATTGTTTTCACTCCTTTTCCACACCACTAAGTGTCTTAATTCTAGAAACTACCGAATTGCCTTCACCTCCCAACCCAATTTCTCCAACTTTGCATAGATTTACTATGTCTGTGTATGCCATCTATCTCCTACAAAATAAGCACATGGCGTTCAATACATCTAGAGAGCTTGTTAATTCCTTATCCTTCATCAATATCCTTACCATTCACTCACACCACCTGTCTGCTACTACATAGATGCTTGAAAAAACATAAGTCAATTTTTTTAAGATCCAAATAAAAAATAGCATTGCTATAAATAATCCTAAGCCTGTATTCATATGTGATTTGCAGGCAGCAAGAAAATGCATCCACACATCCACCATAGGTTTAGCTTACAAAATTGCTCAATCCTTTATGCTTTGATGGATGTCCATACCATGTTCCAAAGCTCCCATTTTGGTATAGGAAAGGAGGATGCTAGAAAAGGTTGCAGAGTCTAGCTGTACACATGCCAATTGCATTTGCTTGAAAGTTTCTGAAGCCATTTCAACAAACCCCTTTTGTGCATACTTTGCAATCATGGCATTCCATGAGATCAAATTTTTTTGAGGCATTTGGGACCAAACAATTCACTTTCCTTGTCTATGCTTCCACATTTTGCGTACATGTCTACCAGGACGGTTGTAGCTACACCATCTGACAGAAAAATGGTTTTCTTTATGCTATGATGGATGTACATATCCCATTTCAAAGCTCTTTTTGGCATAGGCAGGGAGGATGTTGGAAAAGATTGCGGAGTTTTGATTTACATCTGCCAATTAAATTTGATTGGAAATCTGTAAATCCTTTTCAACAAACACATTATGTCCATATCCTGCAAGAATAGCATTCCACGAGACCAAATTTCTTTGTGGTATCCTGTCAAATAGTTGACGTGCCTTGTCTATGTTTCCACAGTTTGCATACATGTCTACTAGAGCATATTGAATAATCCCTAATTCTTTAATGGACGTCTATACTTTGTTCCAAACTTGCCATTTTTGCACAGACCGCGAGTGAAAAATGAAAACCAAACGTGTGGGAAACTTGGTTTTGAATGTGTTGAAGTGGTGAGACTGTGCAGGAAAATTTGAATGGTAACGGTGAATGGGGGAAATAGAAATGGCAATCAGCAACGAGAAAGGAAAAAGTATAAATGACACTAAAAACCAGATTTGGAATGGTTGGTTAAGAGTGGGGCCCACAGCATGTCCACACTAAGCAGTCAAAGCTTAGTGTGTGACGATTAAGCCAGGCCATTCCAAATGAGGTAAGAGAACAACTACCCAATCCCTTTTCATAATGAGTGCATCATAAATAATATTATCAAGGGATATTTTTATTTCAACAACACTAACTTTCAAACTAATTGATAAATTATTCATATAATAAATTTAATCCACGCCTAGCTGATTTCAACTATAAGAAGCAATAATCCTCATCTCAAACATGAATCTGGAGGTTTAGCATCCTAATAGTAATTCATAATCCAATATAACTACAAATGAGCACAAAGATCTTATTTATAGAAATCAAGGTTTTTTTCTTAAGAAGCTAGAATCACCATGCTACCAATCAAGGAATACAATTCCAAGGTTTACCTTTATTGTTTTTAAACCATATAGAGAAGGGACCTACAAATTTCATTGTGCTTATCACCAACCAATAGAGCAACAATAATTTATTATCAAACTAATGATTTTTTTTAGGATGCAAAGATTTTTCATGTGGTATATTGAATAGTTTACCTTATTTATTTATTTATTTATTTACAATGATTACATATGTCATTTTCGGGAGGAGCATTACAATTGGGATGTCAGGGAATTCAATATATTTATATAATCTCACTCTGAAATGAATACATTATTATAATTAATGTTATAGGAAAAATAGGGTGTCCATGTAGTTTGAAATTGTTAGGGTTGACAATTTACAACATTACAAGTAGATATGCCAATTATGTGGGCAGGTGCATGAAGTTGATCGCACTTTTGTGGCCAAATGGGAATTTTTTTTTGAAAAGAGATAACGCGAGTGCGTTATAACGTGCTTGCATTATGTGATTTTAAAAGAAAAAAAATAGTGAAATTTGTATCATTTGCTTTTTACTGTTTCTCAGCTCTACCCACAGTCAAAAACCCTCACTTTCGTGCTCATGTTCTAGGAGGAAGGATTTCTACAAATTTCATCAACAACAGTTGGATTTTCTTTGCAAATATGGCACCACGATGACGAAGAGATGTGAGAGGTAAGTATTGTTTTGTTTTGAATTTGTTAGAACCTTTGAAATTGATTTTGTTTGTTTTAGGTTAGATTTGATTGTTTTTTTTTAATTTGTAGGAAATCCTGCAAATCCTCAACAAGAAGAGGAGGCAAATCCTCAACAACAAAATCCTCAACAAAATCAACCTCCCCCACCATTCTTTCAATACCCTCCTAGAACTCAAGAGAATTTGAGGAGTGAAATTGAGAACAATAGAAAACAAATTGAGGATCTTATTAGTAGGTTGAGTGATCCAAATGATTCAACCACAGAAAGAATGCTTCTAGAAAATTCATTGAAAGATATGTTAAAAAATGTAGATGCAATCACCCAACAAATATCTGGATGGCAAGATAGGAGGCGGCATGTACTGTGGCATATTATGCGCACAAATTCATCATATAAACAAGTAAAAGATTTTAAAAATTAATTAAAGGTGACAGTTTCTCTATTCACTGACCCTAAAATAAATCAAAATCTTACCCTCAATGCAAAGAGGTTTCTTATTCATTGGTGCCACCACCAAGAGATTAAGAACCATTTTTATGAAAGATGGTATATGGTCTTTGATTACCCACCGTGCAATAATTGTGAAGTCCCCCAATATTTTCTTAGGAAACTATATAGTGAGTTTGTATTGAACTAAATCCCAAATTATTTTGATATGAGGGAGTTCCAGGGGAGAGGTGGGGGGTCAGCTCGGGATAGGCCCGATGCATAGCCAAATCCTACGTGGCAAGGGAGACGACCTCTCGCTAGGCCACCTCGTGACAAGATTGTGATGCATGTTGTTGCGAAGGAGAGTGTCGACATAGAGACATTGCAAGCGATCACAACTTTGACTCAGAGTGTCATCCATCACACTAGCCCTATTGTACAACGCCATCCAGGGGAGTCATTAGGTGGTGGCCTTTAAACCCATGTGTGTCAATCTTGTAGGGCGAATTGTTCATATGACCCTACAGACACTCAGGAGGGTGCTACATAGGATCCATATGCTACTACGTAGCCTAATCCATATGCATCTACAAGGATGGAGAGGACGGCTGACATTTTGCATGATTCATATGGCATTGACACTCAGGTAAAATTCAACATGTTCATTGAATTTAATTTATTAAATTTTGATTGTGAAATGCAAGATTACCTAATTTAGTTTTATTATTTTAATAAAATTACAGGGTCACAATGTAGAGACTGGATACACCAGTCATTCACCTACTTATTTTTGCAGTACACCTATCAGTGGGGTATGTAACTAGTAAACAATTATAAATTTATTACATGTTAATAGCATTGTTTTACCAATGGTATTTTAATATGTGATTTTGGATGTTGAATAGGCTAATATTGGAGGTTTTCATGGAAAGCACTCCAAGTTAGATTTGATCAAACGCTCACGTAGGTAATATATACGTGCATAAACTTAAAAGCACGAATTATAAGTTTAGATTTGTGTAGTTTATATCTCATATCATATTACATTGTATTACCATCATTCAAACTCAAAGCATTACTTCAAATTCTATAACTAATAATCAGAAATATATAGTTTAATACTTGTACTCAAAATTTTGCTCATTAGATCTCATACATTATAAGTCATCACGTGGATCACTATTGTAACTTTTTTGTGATTGAATAATTTTTTTTTTAATTTTTAGATGTTGGTGACAGAAACACCCAAACGCTATTTAGGGCAATGGATATTGGTGTTTCCTCCTCACATAACAACTCTGATGGCTCATTTAGGGAGGTATGAGGCAAATTAGTAAATTTCAATTTACATTTGTTGTTATAGATGTTAGTTAGTGAAAAATCAAGCCATTATTGATTCGTAGTTTAATTTCTATTTGGGTGGTTTATACAGGGATTGAGCATGCCTGAGCATTGGCTTGCAAATATTTCCATCAGGGAGAGTGATCGTGAGATGGCCGTAAGTGATTATTTTGTTAAATATATTAATTTTTATAATGTAATTTCTATATATTAATGTCTTTACTTCTTATTGTAACAGTTGAAACTTCACCAGAAGTTAAACACTAGGAGGAGCGTTGTGAGTTCCCCAGCATTGCAGAACAAAGTGGACATACTTATTGGCCAATGACGCTGAAAGAAAATTGTATTTGAACCGAAAGCATGGAGAGAAAATGAATTTTGAATGCAGAGCCCTTTGTTGTATGCCTACATGGCAATTTTGTACATATTTTGTATTGGATATATTTGACATTGTATGCCTATATGGCATTCTCGTAAGCCTATATGACTATTTTGTAACTATATTTTATACTTATATCGACATATACTGATGTATGCGTACATGGCTATTTACTTTTAATACAAATCTTTTTTATCGATGGTGTCCATATTTGCATTATAAATTCATGGTTCAATGGATATGAGTTATGTGTATTCAAGTGTATACTTTACAACTTACGCACATATACTTTTTGACTTACATGTGAACATCGAAAAGTGTGAAATTTTTGGTGTGGAAGTCAAACGTAAGCCAACTTTGCAATTCTCAGTTCTTGCATACTCGATCTTATGAACTTATTCCTTCCTAGCACATATTGTGAATATTTATCATTTGGTGCAAAAGACAGATTCCTCATTTTTGAACCACTCATAGCAAAGAGATTCACAATAAGAATTTCGCATTGGAACACTACTCCATACTTCTCTTGTCTAGACCATAAAGGATTGAAAATTCTTAATTTGATGCAATGATAGTCCTGAGATGAGAATTTATATAACCATGCCTATTTTAAAACTTCGCATCTAATACTGCATCAACAAGAACTTAAGAAGTGTTGGATAAGAGTGTTAGGTTTGATAGGCCTTCTCTTCCCTAAGGGAGGAGAGCCTGCATCTTGAATTTTGAACAAAATTTTAAGAAGCAAACATTTTACCTAAAAGCTTCAAACCTAGATGACATATTTGGCTAAGTCTATCTTGAAAATTATCAATGCGTTCAAACTCTAAAGGAGATTCTCCTTGAAAAGGAAACTTTACCCTTTTTCCCAAGGAAAGAAATTGCAACAAGTTGCATGATTTATCTTATTTCTTTCTCATAGTTCATGGTCAATCATTCATGGCTTAGGATAGTTCCATTCCAAGGAAAGGACACCCAAAAAATCACTGAGATTCTTCTGTCCAAGTGGTGGCAGTTATGCTGGTTTTGGCTCTTTCACAATGTAAACCTGCTTTTCCTTCCAATACGCGTAAAAATGTTCAACACTTTCGCATTTGATCAATGATCAATAATGGTTGATTGTAAACATGACATTTTATGTTTGAACTTTACCTATGTTTGTATCATGACATTCGAGTATCACTAATATTTTAATATTTGAGTATAAAGTGGTGGTGTATTTTTGCCATGTTATTTGACTATTAATATGGTGGTGTATTCTGAACTTAATTACTGCTGCAAATATGTATATATTTCTGATTTTTATATGTTTTTGCATTACCGAACCCAAAACGAACCCAACCCCAAAAAAAAAATTTTGAACTACAAACTGTTCTCAAACTCGACCAACCTCCAAAACCGAATCGTAACTTAGTAAAATAGATTTTTTGTAGTTTATATTCAAATTGATTACATTGCATTGCACATCTTTCAAACTCAAAAAGCATTGCTTCCAAATTTCATAACTAATAAATCTAGGATGGGGCCGAGGATGATTTCGGTGCAATTCTACCTATTGGAATTGGGAGGTTTCTTTTTGGCAATTCTAACCCCATGAAATGATGCGCGTAATTAATTTCCCTCACCATTTCTATTATCTTAACTTACTTAACTGTGGGAGCAAATTACACTTGATTTCGGTTTCCTGAAAGCCATATATCTTTACGAGGACCCATTTCTCTTTCTTTGAGGTGACTTTTTCTGTAAAACGCTTCCACCAAAGCATTTTGTCAAATAGTTCAAGTGTTGCCTTGTTGCTATGGCTGAAAGCCTAAAACAAGTGCTTTTGAACAAGCTATGGATGCTTGGAAAAAATCTATCAAAAGCATAATAGTAAGCAATATCATAGACAAGGCAGTGAACTCTTTGAAAAATGCCTCAAAGAAATGAGGTTTCATGACCTGATGGAATACCATGACAATCAAATTCTTTTTATTGTCATGGAATTCCATCACCATGAGACCTCATTTCTTTGAGGCATTTTTTCAAAGAGTTCACTGCCTTGTCTATGCTAACAAATCTTTCATACATGTCTATAAAAGCATTTTATCAAACAGTTCATTGCCTTGCTGCTATGGCTAAAAGCCTAAAACAGGTGCTTTCAAACAAGCTATGGATGCTTAGAAAAAATCTATCATAGCATAATAGTAAGCAATAGCATAGACAAGGGAATGAATCACTGAAGAAATGAGGGAGGGAAATGCCATGACGTTGATTAGTCATGGGAATTCCACCACGATACCACATTTTTTGAGGTATTTTTCAAACAAGCCATGGTCTTGTCTATAGTGTTAATTACATTTATCATACATGTTTACCAAAACATTTTATCAAACAGTTTGCTTCCTTGTTGCTATGGCTAAAAGCATAAAATAGGTGTTTCCAAAAAAGCTATGGATGCTTGGAAAAAATCTATCAAAGCATACTAATAATCAATAGCATAGAAAAGGCAACAAACTGTTTGAAAAAAAGCCTCAAAGAAATGTGGTCTCAATGGTGATGGAATGCCATGACAATCCATAGCAATTTGCTTGTCATGGCATTCGTCATGCCATTCCATCACCATGAACCACACATTTTGAGGCATTTTTTCAAAGAGTTCACTGCCTTGTCTATGCTAACACATTTTTCATACATGTCTATCAAAGCATTTTATCAAACAGTTCATTTCCTTGCTGCTATGGCTAAAAGCCTAAAACAGGTGCTTTTGAACAAGCTATGGATGCTTGGAAAAATATATCAAAGGATAATAGTAAGCAACAAGTTGATGCAATACAAAGATTTCCAAACCACTTAACAACTTAGGGGACTCTTGTCCCAAACTCATCTTGGAGAAGACCAAACAAAATTTCAACATTTCATCAGAAATCTACTTTTCATCCACTCAAATTATCTTATCATTCATCATTAATCCTTCCACAAATTTGTATTCCAATTGACTCATTCAAAGAAAAAAACCATTTTAGAAAACTTTGATTCAATCAATTAGATCAACATGCATTTCAAAAACACCATTTTCAACAAGGCACTCTTCCATTCAATCAATTCATTCAACTTGTCCCAAATAGTCAATCCATAATTACAATTGGCTTTCATACTTTTACTAGACCATCAAGCACTATGAACATCATTATTACAACTGATACAAATCAGGAACTTGCTCTCTTAACTTTGTTCTGACTAAACTTACAATTTCATGTATTATTTTACACCAAGTCTCCTCACTGTCCAACTGTCAAAACAACATATCTCACTTCTAAACCCTGTCCAAGACTCCATACATCCCTAAAACCATCACTTAGACAACATTATCCCAAAATCAACTCTATCAACAAGTAGGGTCGTGACTTTCTATTCTCAGAAAGGGGCCAAGGCACTACTTCTCCACCAGACATCTATTCTGGAATCTAAACCAAACACACTACAAGCCTTTCAAAACCCAAGATCCAAACAATTTTAGAGACCCATACCTATAGTCCTCTATTATCAAACTATAATAACTATATTGGAAGAAATAAGCAGGAAGCTTTTAGCTCTAAATTGTGAAAAGTGGCATAATGCATTAGGGCCCCTGATTTCGGCTTCAAAGAAGTGACCCCTCTCCTTCTAAACATTCCCAAAACACTCCTTAAACCCTCAAAAAGTCATTAGAAATAACAAAAAACTCCCAATTTATGCATTTTTAGAAATTAAAAGACTCCTTTTTACAGTATATTGACAAACCCTTGTTTATAGGGTAAAAACTCAAAAATCAATAAGGGTTTCCTGTATAGGCTACATGCAAACCTCAAAACCTCTGGCCAACCATTGGAACATGTCAAAATACATCTGAAAAGGCATTTGGAAACATCTTCTAACCCATGCACTTGTTCTTTCTCCACTATCATGCTGGAAACTATTCATTTTGATTGGAAAACTCAAAATTTCCTGTGTAGCAGCAGCTCCTTTAAGGTATTCTTGCTTTTTCCTCCACTCACAAACATCAAAACATAACAAATAACCTATCCCTATCCTACTCCACCAATTCACCGACCTTACACATTGGTGGAGAGATAGTGGAAATGCCTTTATAAGACTCTAAACCTAATGCACAATTATCGCATCGGTTTCATAAGAAGAATGCTCAAACAAAACATTTAATTTATTGATTTCTTCCCAAATGGATGCAAAAATACCAAGACGTCTCCCCAAACATTGGAAAATTCCAATTTGAACTCTAAACTTTACAAAATTGCATAAGCATAGGAAACAACCTAAAAACACAAAAATAAGCTAAACAGGAACTCTTTCAATTTAATTCTAGAATAATGATATCTTTGCTTGTCTTTATAACATGGGAAGAAGTTTTCTGCAACCATCAAAACCACCTCTTCATCTTCCTTTGAATGCGACCTATGACTCACCTCCTCTTCCTTGATTTTCTTGATTTTCTTGTTTGTTCCCTTCACATTCCTTTCTTTTTCCTCTTTTGCTATTTGCACATTTTGACAATATTACACTTTGTGCCTTTTCATACCTTGATTACATTTAATTTTGGCATTACATGGACTTAAATACATTTTTGAAAACTTAGCCTTTTGAAGGCATTACATGACCTAGGTGCTCCTACACCACAAACTATGGTCTCATGGTTTTTTTTCACATCAACGTGATTTGATTCACATTTTTTTCATGTGAAAATCAACATGAACCATATTTTGTATTATGGAGCTATATTGGGTACAAGCAATTTCAAAACCAATGTAACAATGATACAAAATAATGTTTGAGACTACAAGAAGGCATCGGCTAGTGTACTAAACAAATTTTATGATTACCGGTAATAATGTTGATAACTCTACTTAGTTGGCTTTTTCAAAATCACACAAATTGAACCCTAGCATCAATAGATCAGAGTATCAAGCTACCACAATTCAAGTTTTCATCTATGGTATCAATCGACACAACCCAAACAATAGGGAGGAATGGCCTAATTCAACATACTACACCAACCCTTAAGGAATCAATCCGTTGAACGTAGCTCGAGCGCATTCCGCATGTTTGCATGAAAGAGGACCATGCCTAGCGAAACATGCCTACCGACATGCATTGAATAGTCTCCATTGGTCACATGAGTTGTAGAAAAAAAATTGCAACCACCTGTGCAACTTTCCATCGTTGCATTTCTAAGCTAATTTCCCTCTTTTTCCATCAACTAAAAACTGACCACGGGAAAAGAACTCCAAGATAACAAAAACCAACAGAGGTTATTGTAGAGGCACCCAACACAATCTCATAGGATGAGATGAGAAGTTTCTAAGAATCATGGTGTCTGAGTAACCTCATGTTGAAGTTTGCGTCTATTTTTCCTTTTGGACCCTTAAGGGATCGATCCGGTTGAATGTAGCTCGAAGCGATTCTGCATGTTTGGGTGCAAAAGAGGACCATTCCTAGTGTAAACATGCCTATTTGAACATGTTGGAACAATTCATTTGGTCACACGAGTTGCAAAACAAAAATTGCACCACCTTGCAACTTTCCACTACTTACATTTGACACTTTTCCCATCAACTAAAAATTGGACACCACGGGAAAACCACTATGAGATAATGAAAATTGAGAGAGGTTATTGTAGAGGGGCCCAACACAATCTCATAGGATTAGACGATAAGTTCATAAGTGTCACGGTGTCCAAGTAACCTCATGCTGAATTTTGCATCCATTTTTCCCTTTGGACCCTTAAGGGATCGATCTGGTTTAACGTAGCTCGTAGCGATTCCGCTTTTTTGGTGTGAAAGAGGACCATGCCTAGCATAAAAATGCATATTCAAACGTGTTGGAATAGTCCGTTTAGTCACACAAGTTGCAGAACGAAAATTGGACCACTTTGCAACTTTCCACTACTTCCATTTGACACTTTTTCCATCAACTAAAAACTAGACACTACGGGAAAAACCACTCCGAGATAACGAAAACTGAGAGAGGTTATTGTAGAGGATCCCAATGTAATCACATAGGATCAGATGATAAGTTTATAAGTATCACAGTGTCCGAGTAACCTCATGCTGAAGTTTGCAGCCATTTTTCCCTTTAGACCCTTAAGGGATCAATCTGGTTGAACGTAGCTCAGAGCAATTCTGCATGTTTGGGTGTGAAAGAGGACCATTCCTAGTGTAAAAATGTCTATTCAGGCACGTTGGAACAGTCTGTTTGGTCACACAAGTTGCAGAACGAAAGTTGCACCACTTTGCAACTTTCCACTACTTCCATTTGACACTTTTTCCATCAACTGAAGACTGGACACTACGAAAAAACCACTCTAAGATAATGAAAACTGAGAGAGGTTATTGTAGAGGAGCCCAACGTGATCCCATAGGATTAGACGAGAATTTTCTAAGAGTCATAGTGTCTGAGTAACCTCATGCCGAAGTTTGCAGCCATTTTGCCCTTTGGACCCTTAAGGGATCGATCTGGTTGAACGTAGCTCAGAGAAATTCTGCCTATTTGGGTGCAAAAGAGGACCATTCCTAGCGTAACAATGTCTATTTAGATGTGTTGGAACAGTCTGTTTGGTCACACGAATTGCAGAACAAAAGTTGTACCACTTTGCAACTTTCCACTACTTCCATTTGACACTTTTTCATCAACTAAAAATTGGACACTACGAAAAAATTACTCTGAGATAATGAAAACTGAGATAGGTTATTGTAGAGGGGCCTGAAAAAATCCCATAGGATTAGACGAGAAGTTTCTAAGCATCATGGTGTCTGAGTAACCTCATGCTAAAGTTTGTAGCCATTTTGCCCTTTGGTCCCTTAAGGGATTGATCCGGTTGAACGTAGCTTGGAGAGATTCCACGTGTTTGGGTGTGAAAGAGGACTATCTATAACATAAACATTCCTATTTAGATGCGTTGGAACAGTTTGTTTGGTCATACGAGTTGGAGAACAAAAGTTGCATGATTTTGCAACTTTTCACAAGGCAAAAAGACACCTAACTTTCAAATATTGCTTCCAAACTTTTACCAGACCTTGGTACACTTAATTCATCTTTATTTTGACATGAAAAAAGCTAAAAAACCTTCTTACAACACTGTTTAATCATATTTCACAATTGCTTGCACTAGAAGACCAAATTTGCTTGTAAGTGCTAAAACACTAAATCGGGTGTAACATGCAAACCACAATGAATCTTTATAGGATAAATACATTTTAGGGTACCCATTTTGGCCATTAAAAATATATATTATTTTTAGATACACTTATTTTGGAACACATGCCTGCTGTCCCAACTTTTTTGCTTCTAAAGAACCCCAAATAGGCCATTTTAACAAAGAAAGTAGTATTTAATCATCACCAAAATACCAAAAAACCTCAAACAGTATTTTTCCATGTGTAAAAACTCTCAAATAAATAATTTTCAAGATGGAAAATTCCCAACAATACACAAAATCTGTAAACCCTTGATTATAGGGTGAAAATCACAAAAATCAGTGAGGGTTTCAAGTATTTCACTCTAAGAAACCACAAACACTCCAGCCAACACTTGGATCATGCCTTATTATGTCTAAAAATTCTTTTAGAATCATTTTCCTAGACATGCATTCATTATTTCTTCCATACCCTACATAAAACCTCCATTTTTGAATTAAAAACTCAGATTTTGGCTCTGTAGCAGCAACTCCACCTTTGCATTCTTGAATTCCTTGCACAAAATGACTCAACCAAAAAAATAAACTGATGCAAATAGGGATTGGAATCTTTCAACAAACACATTTAGATTAGTCCCAAGTAATTTGAAAAACCCCAAGTATCTATCTTGACAATTATCTCCTTTCAACTAGGTCTACTCTAGTAGCCATACAAACCATGTTTTTGGGCTTTATCACTTTAGCTTCTCAATGAATTCTCAAATAAATGAATGTTTTTGAAGGAATATCAACTGATGCAAAGCAAGGGGAAGGAATACAAATTCAGACTTAAGAACCAAGAAACCAACTTAGGTTCATATATCTAATCCAACTTCCATAAGGTCAACACTATAGTCTTCCAATTCACCACTGAACAACTAAAATACCAATTCCTTAAAGAGAATTGTAAAAACATCCATTTATCATCCAAATAACATTCATACTTCATCAAGAATACATATCCAAGCTTCCACCTAAGATTCATCTACCAAAGCTTAAAGAAACATCAATGTGTCATGCTCAAGGGCTACAAGAACTAGCCTAATTTTACAAACAAACCCTCCTTTAAACTTCTTTTCATAACAAGATCTCCTAGATAGTCACAAATTGTGCTTCAAAACCAAAAAAATTCTGGTCAAATACTTCGTACACGTCTGCAAACCTACTACTCCAAGAAACCCTTATTTTCCCTCCTAAAATCTAGGGTTTCTCAAGATCTTCACTCAAACAGCCACACTACACAAAACCAAAACATAAAACATGTTTCCCTAGGTCTACTCAAACCTTCCAACCCTTCCTAAACTCAATCCCAACACAAATCCATGAAAAGTCAACTTGAAACCAGCATTTTCACATAGAAACTTAACATTTTCTACCTAGGCATCGTAAGAATTCAGACATAAAGAATCCCCCTCACCAAGAAACTTCATTCCACACCTAATATAAATGCATGTAAGTCTTTCCACTGAGTCACATGGCTTTACAGTAGGTGGGAAGAAAAAAATTACATTTTTTTAATCACAAAACAGTGATAAATCTGTTACATGGGCTGCTATAGAAAAATTAGTATTTCTCCCTCCAAAATGAATATTGGAAGCCCTAAATGGAAGAAAATGGAAGCTAATTCACAATAATACATGAAAACATGAATGAGAAATCCTTCTAAGAATGTACAGGTCTGTACAGGTGAAGGAAACTCTGAAAATACAATAAAATTAGGAAATACAATGAAAAATCAGAAATAAAGCGTTGAAAACTCTGAATCACACATTAACCAAAATTTCTATATTGAATAATTAGCCTTGAATGGACTTAAAATATAAATTACAATGTCTCTTGATATTCCACAATGCATATGCTTTCCTTTTGAACTTTGGTCTTTTTGTCTTCCACCAAAATTGCTAATTTTGGCTTTTGGTTGTTTTTACAACTTTTGCATTTTGCAATTTTTCAAAATTTCTTATGCAAATATTTAAAGACTCCTTCCTAAGACTCAATTACATGATAAATGGTCTGTAAAGCCCTTATTTAACGCAAATAACCCTAAAACACTTAAAGTACAAGGTTCACCACATGAATCCCCTTATTGATCAACTTCTTTACATCATGACTCAATTGACCTAATACATACAAAAATGGTATTGAATCCTTATTAAATGAAATAGAATGACCTCAAAAAATATAAGAACACCCTAAATGATCAAATGACCAAATAATAGAAACCACAAGGATTCAAGTGTTGAAAAGATGGAGTTGGTGCTCTTGCTTTCAAAAGTATGATTGTCAACAACATACAACGTTCACAAGGCCTTTTTGAAGGAATATCAACCTCCTCAACTGATTACAACCACTTTTTAACTTCTTTTACAAGTGTGACCCCTCAACTTCTAAGTATTTACAAAATGACAACTTTTGGTTTGACAACATTACATTGTTATGTGCAACTTTTGACATATTGATGTAAATGACTCCATACCTAAACTAGTGACCTTATGATGCCCTTATTACATCATCTTGACCCTTACATTACGAATTTACATACATTTTCACATTTAGGCCATTCAAGGCTTCATTACACCAAATTGACAACATGCTAACATGACATTGCAACCTCATATCCTACCAACCCATATTGACTTAAAACACTTCCTAATGGTCCTTGTGACCTTATTACAACATTCTTCATGGACTACAAATCAAAATTTACCACTTGACCACCTTGTGGTCCTGATTGTCCTTGGTGCTCCTGCACCATAAACACCCTACTATAACCCTACTCCACTGATCTACAAGCCTAATTCAGTGGAGTATGCTTTATTTCTTTACTTGACTCTCAAAACCTCAAATTGAAGGTTCCAAACTGAATTTCAGAAAATGTGCTCTAATAGTGGAAAAACTCAATGGATTTTCTTCTAGATGGACTCAAAAGAAACCTAATTCTCTGTATTATCTTAATCTACAAAGGACAAGGCCTAAATCTACTATATAGGCGGTACAAAGCTAACAAAACTGAAAGAAAACATAGAAATTTATGAACAGGGAACTTTTATTGCAAGATTTCGTTCAAATCAGAATTGAGATTTGTCAAGATCATCAAAATAAGGATGTTGCATTGCTTTTCTGCTTGATATTCTTTTGGATGGCTCATAAATCTGCATTTTCTGCAAGGAGGGACCAATCAATTTTTACTAGTTTAGTTACAAATACGCAAAGGAAAAGAATAAAAAGAAATATCTCATCCAAAATAGATGGAAGGAACTTACAGATAGGCATGGTAGTCTCTCAACTTAGTCAGTCTTGTCATACATCTTCATTGGGAGTTCCAAGATACCTATTGCACACAACACCTCTCATGAATATAATTTCTTGAAATTTGAGATGCTCTTATAATGTCTACGTCATAGGTGGTCATGATAAGGTTAAATTCAAATGAATTACTTGAAATTGCCTCATCAAGCTTCACACACACTTTTGTAATGGCTTAAAATCATAATTGAGATTTGTCAAGATTATCAAAAATAAGGATGTTGCAATGCTTTTCTGCTTGAGATTCTCTTGGATGGCTCATAAATTTGCATTTTATGCAAGGGGACACCAATCAATGTTTGCCTGGTTACATACATATACACAAAGTAAAATAAGATGATAGCATTGGCATCAACCAAATTGACGTGGATACAAGTATAAATTAATAAGAACCGTTGTGCATATACTTACAAATTAATCCAATGAACCATCCGGGTCTGCTCTACTCTTTATTGTGTCAAGTATTGCCTCATGGTCAGACTCACAGACCTTCCACAAGTTCTTGTTCAAAGTTCTAACCTCATATTTGGTCAAACAAACATTAGATGCCATGAGAAGGTTTGAGTAATGAAGAATCTTATGATGTGTGTCAAATTACTCAAACAACCAATGTTTAACTCTCTTATGTGGGTACCTTCTCAACCACGTTCTAGTAACAACAACTGAGCCTGTAGGGTATTCAATTTTTTCTCCATATATAATTGGGGCTTCCAATTTATTTTTTGCCTCAACACAATGACACAAGTAATAGTCTGTACCCTCTTCGTTGTCTTCATCTACAATAACTGCATAAACATGCCCTGCATTTATATGTACGACATATCTCTTGAAATCAATCAACATTATGAATACAATATAAAGTAAGATAACAATATGGAATTTCAAATACTAAGCAAGTAGATATATTACCTAGTTGAACTAGATCTGATACATAGTCAAAGTCGACCGATGATTCCATCTATGTTAGTTCCAATGCCATCGGAGGGTGATACGTGTGAAGTGGGCTAAGATAAATTTTCAACCATTTGTCAACCCACTCCCTCGATTCACAATCATTCCGGGCTTGCATTGTACATGAAGAACAAAAACATGCCATCTTACGTGTATTGATACTCCATGAACCTGCATTTGAGCTAAAGAAAGAGTGCAACTCACTCGATCCTGTTATTGTACAACAATCCTCATATGGTGCAATGTTAGTATCATCCATCAACCAAAAAAATATACGAAATGAAGACATACCTTCATTACCTAGACCCATCAAATCATTACACCACTCGATGATTGATCTTGCATTTGTCAACTGTGCACTGTCTTTATACTTTAACTCTTCTCGTGCTAATGCTCTTTTCACACATGCTCTTGCACCGTCATGCTCCCCCTTTCCATATCTAGCCTCACAAAAGTTCCACATATGTTGAACACGTGTAGTGAGATGCATCCTGCACAACTAGTAGAACATGCACGCGTTCTTGAACTGTGTTGCACAGTTATTTGACCATATTATATGCTGACTGTATGATATGCCCCTCTGAGCCAAATGATTGTAGAACATCTAGAAGCAACCTTTCACGAACTTTGGAGAATGTGTGTGATCATCACTAATATAAAAGTGATAATCCCTCAATACCTTCCTTTCGTCCTCTGTACTTTCAGCTGCATGTATGAATGCTATGTGCACAAATATCAAAACCTATGTGGATTTGTAATACTATGTCTGCACCTCATGCTATGGCTGTAGAGTGTAGTTCTTTGCAAAGTCAACCACTGATACTATGCTACCAAGTGGAAAGGTGTCCTTGCATAGCTTGAATTACGTGTCCAACCATCGAGCTCTATGGGTATGCCTTGCATAATCATACACTATATTCTCATGAAACATGGACATGAACTGATACACTAGAATCTCCTAAATAACCAACTCACACCTTTTTGCTTCAGACCCATCTTTTGTAGCATATGCCACTATTTTATACTTCCCGAACTCTACTAGTTTTTGTCCCACCTCATATGTGCTTTCCATATGTTGACATACTAGCATTCATTGCAAGCCACCACAATGCTCGTATGAACCATCCAAGCATGCTTTCCTATAAAATATTTGATCATCCTCTATTTCACATAAGTTTTTTGATCAGAACTCTCTTGAAGATTTTGGTGGGGCTTCTATGCCACAATATTACAAAACATCATTAGTATGCAAATCTAAACATATAGAACGATAAACATCATAATGGTTAGAGAATTCAATATGTAGTTTATAGCAACAAGTAGTCGGTGTGTGATTTATCTTGACATTAAAATGCTTAATAATTTCAAAAAATATTTTAGAAATACTAATTTGAGGATAATCATTTTGAAATTTATGAAAAAATTGGGTTTGAGTCATATCCAAAAAATGCTTTGGATGTGGCTCACGGTTTTGACT
This sequence comes from Sequoia sempervirens, assembly GCA_007258455.2. NCBI lineage: Eukaryota > Viridiplantae > Streptophyta > Pinopsida > Cupressales > Cupressaceae > Sequoia > Sequoia sempervirens. The sequence goes on along the minus strand of VDFB02169761.1, from coordinate 4,422 downwards.
ACCGATTCTCCTTCTTACAACATCCCTTTGATTCAGAGATGGCCTTGTATTATTCTTCCAATAATCTTCACTAGTGTTCTCAATGCTTCAACAATTTTTATTTTTTTTTGTGGCAGTCTCCCCAAGAATGCCCATAATTCATTTGAATCAGTGCCCTCAATTCTTTGCTGCCTTTGAACGGCGTTTGATAAAGCTTTTCTACTAATTCCCATTTGTTCACTTGTCTTTTTAATGAGGCGAGATCTCTTTGTTTGATAGCTTACCAAAGTCGATGCAATGACATGTCGAGTGACATTACTATCCTTTGAGTGTGAGGTCTTACCCATATTGTCATAAGCATCCATTAGATTCTTCACAATAGTGTTTTCACTTAATGCATTCGATGTTCTCAACCCAAGATTCTTCATGATGTCAGCATTTTAAACCTACATCATCATTTGAACAAATAGTTGACATCTTGTAGTCTCATTTAGCCTTTCAAAGAAAATTTGCCAAATCTTATCAACATATCTTCTACAAGTGCGTTCTGGAATCTTACCTTCCATGTGCTGCAAAATATCCTCATCAATATTAATCAAAAACTTTTGCTTTCTATGCAAAATTCTAGGTGGTGTTCTCTTAGGTACATACATCTCAACATTAGCAATTTCATCAATATTTAATTGAGGTGGGCTAGATTGCATACCTTCGATCGAGGGTGGAATAGAAGACATACCTTGAGGTTCACATGGGGATGATGACATACCTTGTTCCTCACCGGTGATGATGTACTCAACTTTAGATGTGGTGGATGGTGTCCCTCCACATTCACTTATTGTAGATGGTGTCCCTCCATATTCACTTGTCCTTAATGGCGTCCCTTCATATTCAATTGTAGTAGATGGTGTGTCTCCAACTACAATATCTGAATCTTTCTTACCATGATTCTTTCACATTCGTGTCCTTTGTGCTGCCAATGTTTGTTCTCTTTTTTTGACGGTTGAGGTTCCTTCAACTCGCTTGTTTTCATCAATCATCTCTAATTTATGATTTTCAATGATATTCCCTCATCCATTTTTTCTCTATCTCCTCACATGGCTTGAGTCGATCATATGTTATGTTTTTCCTTTTAACAGTTCCTTTCTTCGACATGATGAATAATTTTACCTGTGCAAAAAGTGCTAACTTGTCAAATTAACTAATTGAAAGCTTTGGAAGAATACACAAAGAAAGTCAATGAAAGCTGGTTTGTATAAATGTTTGACAAAATAACTCAATGAAAGCTTTGGAAGCATACACAAAGAAATTCAATTGTTAAATTTAACAAAATTCCTCAAAGAGATATGGTATAAAAATGTAATAGGAAAGTGTATCAAATTGTGTGATTTAAAATGTCCATTGACAATGTAAGGTTGTAGCATGACAAACTGGTGCAAGAGTTCCTAGGTCATGAAATGATGAATTTCAATGTATTTGCAACATGAAATAGGTCACTAGGTGATATTATTGAAAAGTTGCTTTTTATAACAAAAGTTGTTAATTATTGTAAAAATGTAAAATTGCACAAAAGCAGGAAGGTGAAGAGTATTTTTTGTAGATGAGAAAGGATGTGTTGATGAAGATGAAGAGGTAGTTATTTTAACTGATTTAGAAACCTTTAAAAAGCATTGTAAGCTTGAGAAAGGAAGATCTTGTATCCCAAAAATCCATAAAAATCAATAAAAAAACCTCTGCTCAGTTATTTTGGAAAGCTTTTCCATTCTTGTTTTCAGGTTGCATAGTGATTCAAGCATTCTAAGATTTGATTCTTGTTAGGGAAAGAGACTTCTTTCATTCTTGAAAGTTTTAGGAATTGTAATTCAAATAATCAATCTAATTTGAACTTAGTTTCCTAAGTCTCGGTCTGTAGTTTCCTTATAATTTTTTTGAGAGTCTAAAAATTGATTCTTAGCCATTCCACTGATGTAGGGCTAGTAGGTAGGTGGAATGTATCATATTTAGTGTTTTTTCAATGTGAAGATGTGTGTAGCAGGGGTAAATAGAAATAAGAAGTCAGGATATTGTTGCATGAACAAAATTCTGAATTTTCTCATTCAAAAAAATGGTGTTTTCAAGTAGGGTTTGAGGAAACAACATGTAGAGGAGCTTAGAAATGATTTCAAAATAATTTGCAGACATAATGAAGCATGTTTCAATTGTTGGGCAAAGTAGTAGAGGTTTTGCAAATGTTTCATTAAAGAAACCCTCATGGTTGGTGTGTTTTCACCCTATAATCAAATGTTTACTGATTTTGTGTATTGATGGGAATTTCCCATCTTGAAACTTGTTTATTTGTGAGTTTCTACACATGGCCTAAGACTGTTTGCAGGTTTGGTGGATTAGTGAGTAGTTCTATGATGACTTGCTTTGATAAATTGACCTATTTAAGGGCTTTTACCAGTAGACAGCATGCTAGTTCTACTCTATTTTGTGAAATAAGTGTATAAACTTTTATAGTATGTTGAAAAGGATCAAAATAGGCCTGAGAATCTGTATTGGGATTGTGTAAATGCTTTATGATAGAAAAGGAATCACCCGATTAGATGGAATGTTGGCCTACTAGAGATATTTGGCATTGTTTGCTAAAAATAGAGAATATGTAGAAACAACAAAAGGAATGTTGTTAAGTGCTTGGGAGCAGTCTCATTTGTGATGCCACAGTTGTGTCTATGCTTGGTAATGTTTTGAAGGTAGATTGTGAAAGATTTGATGATTTGGGCATATGTTTCCAATATATGGCAATGGTGTCTTGAATACAAAGTAGTCAAAGTGTGTCTATACTGATATATTGGGATATTACAATCAAAACATGATGAAATGGTATCTTAAATAGTCTAGTGACAAGTAATAAACCATCGTCATTGTTGTTAAGCAAATGGTGCTTTAATTGAAGATAGGAAGGATGGATGTGTTGATTTGAGAAAAAAGATATCTTAAAATGGTTGGGATGATGTTTGATTGGCACTTCTAAGGAACAAAGGTGTTTCATTTTTTTTTGCCTCCTTGAAGGGGTAAGTTGAGTTGGACGAGTGATTGTTGTATCGTTTAAGACAAGAAAAAAAGTTGAAAGCTGATTCTAAAAAATGGTTTTCTATATGGAGATGGTGAATTGGCTACTGATAGCCTTATAACTTCAAATGAAATAAATGGATTTTGGTTGAATGAAAAATAGTTTCAGATGAATTTGACAAAGTTTGTATAAATTGATCTTCTCCTAATTTGATTTGGGAAGGAAGTTCCCTAAAGAAATGATGTTGTTGAGTGGCTTGGAAATCTGATAGTGCATCACAAACAAACAATTTGATCAACATGGAATAAGCAAAACAAAAAAAATGAAAGCAAGCCATAATAGAATGAAAGAAAATGTACAAAGATTTCACATACCTAAAAAAACAAAGTTTCAAATGGAGGAGTTCTACCCAATTATGCAGCCTTTGCTTCTTCTTTCCTCAAACTCCTAAAAATTTTGAATTCTTCAAAAGCTTTTTCCCCTCCAAATTTCAATTGTATATCAATTATCACTGTAATTCAAACTTGAATTGATATTATATGCCTCTCAATGTGAAAACTCTGCTATTTCATGCAAAGGTGATGGAAATAACATTTAAAAGGTGGTGGAATCTCAAAATAATGCATGCACACTTCACTCAATCACCAAAAAGCTACTTTTTGTTAGAGCACGCGCAAAACTAGAAGAATATGCAGAATGTGGGCTGACATCATGGGTATATTATGATTTTTTACCCTTTTTAGTGCAATAAAAAATGCACTCGTGTTATAATGAGAGCGTGTTATAACACGAACACCTTATTTAATCCTAAATGGACATATCTCTACTAGTTAATAACACTCTTGTGTTATGATAAATTTGGTTTTTTTAAGCTTTAGATGGTACATTTATAGGGTAGAGGATTAAGGGTACTAGGGAGAGAGCTAGAGGGAGTGAGAGAGAGAGATACCTGAGAGAGGGAGGAGGATGGAGAGAGAGGAGAGAGAGAGAGAGAGAGAGAGGAAGGAAGTGAGAGAGATAAAGGGAGGGAAGGGACAAGGGTAGAGGGAGGGATGAAGGACAGGAAGAATGGTGGAGGGGAGATAGAGGGAATGGACTGAGAGAGAGACCTGGGAGGAGGGAGAAGGAGGTTGAAGAGGAAAGAGAGGAGGGGAGGAAGGAGAGAGACCCAAGGAGGAAAGGAGAGGGTAGGGAGAGGGAGAGATGGAAGGAAGGAGACCATGGTGAGGGAAGGAGAGAGACCCAAGAGGAGAGCAGATGAGGGTGGGAGAGATACCTAATAGAGGGAGAGGGGGTAGGAGGGAGAGGGCTGAGAGAGAGAGAGAGACCTAACAGAGGGAGAGTGGGTAGGAGGGAGAGGGTTGAGAGAGAGAGAGATACATAACAGAGGGAGG
>VDFB02169759.1:0-10429 GCA_007258455.2 Sequoia sempervirens | reverse complement strand
TACACAAAACATCAATGAATCAATTGCACTTATATATCCTCTACATGATATTTCACCACATCTTCGTCGGCCAAGAAAAATAAAATATATTTGCAATGTCAGTCCAAATTAACAACTAGATTTTTAATGTGAACCCACCAAGGTTGGCCACAACATATTGGAGACCCAAATTTACATCTCGAACACAAAAATACTTTAATTGATTCTTCCTCAAAGATCCACAACATGCTACCACCATCATGTTGACCAAGAACAAGAAAAACTAAACATGCACAAAAAGATCTTCAACCACGAGCACACGGATCAATGTGGACGTACCACAAAGATACTTAGATAACTAGAATCATATAGAATTTGTTCAAGAGCACTGATAGAGACAATAGAAATACTGTCAAACCACAATACACTCAAAACTTCATGCAGACCTTTGAAGCTTCTGGTAGATGATCTAGACATACTAAAAAAAAACCATTTGATCCACATCAGCTAATCTTTAATGTATATAACAAAATTCCTTCATGACTTGCACAGTTCCACTGGGAAACTAAAACACTTTCTTTTACAATTTTCACAATATCCTCGACATATACAATAACTGATGTACACCAAATGCTAATAGTGTTGACATCAATGACAACCACATATTAGAAACACATCCATAGCATCCAACAATCTCCAACAATCTCCCCCGTTAGCATTCATGGAAACACATGATGTGAAAAATACCATCAACCCAACACACTGGCTTCTTTCTCACTTCATTTCTGAAAAGATTTGTCATGTTGTTCTTCTCCCCCTAAGATATTTTTCACATTACTCTTCTCCCCCTTAGACATCAATGGAAAAGGTAACCATGACCATTCCATATGCTCTGAACCACATATCTACACATCTGATTACTCCCCTTGAGTAGCAGCCTTAGAGACATCAATCCAAATCAGAATATAGCAATAAGGCTCACAGATTGATGCAAGTAAATGGGTATGTGTAGGATCATGAGGGGCCAAAAAGTGGTGATATGATGGGTATGTGTAGGGTATGTGGCTGATGACATTATTTTAACCAAAATTGATGAAATGAAAAGGGTTTTTAAAAGATATTCTCAGCTTTCCACCAATATAAATTATGCTTTACTTTGAATTTAATTAATAATTATTATTCATTTTCTATTTGAATTATGATTAAAGTCTTGATTGATAGGCTAATTAAAAAAATCTATAGCTTTCAAACGGTATCACATTTTTTGAATCCAAAACATGTGTCACATTCTATGCTTTGCATACTATAGGAATAAAAAATAAAAATTTCATGAAGTTTTGACCAAGTAAAGCTGGTCAGACATACGAGTTTTTATATTTTTAAAAATTTGTAATAAAAAATTCATAATTAATTATTTACTGGAAAAATTATAAAAAATATGCATCACATTGGGACATGAGTCCCTCTACTTATATCTCCAAAATCTTATTAAAATATTATCTTTTATTAGAGTTAGGTGGTCGACAAACAATCTACTTTAATTTTCCCGAAGGGTATGTGAGATCAAGATAGGCCAAAAGTGGCAATAAGGATGGGTATGTGTGTGGTGCATGTATTGACGACTTTTTAACCCAAAATTGATGAAATGAAAAAGAGTTTTAAAGGGATATTCCCTAACTTTCCACCAATATAAATTATGCTTTACTTTGAATTTAATAAATAATTATTATTCATTTTCTATTTGAATTACGACTAAAGTGTTGACTGATAGGCTGATTGAAAAAAATCTATACCTTTCAAATGGTATCATATTTTTTGAGTCTGAAACATGTGTCACATTCTATGCTTTGTATACTATAGGATTAAAAAAAAAAATCATGAAGTTTTGGCCAAGTTATTGTGGTTAGACATACAAGATTTTATAGTTTTTAAAAGTTGTAATAAAAAATTCATAATTAATTAATTACTTGGAAAAAAATTACAAAAAAATATGCATCACATCGGGACATGAGTCCTCTACTTATATACAAAATATTATAACAAAATATTATCATTTTAATGTGGTTAGGGTGGTGGGTATGTGCAGGATCATCATGGAAAAACAGGCCCTTAAATGGCAAAAAATTCAGAAAAATTAGTGTTAGGAAACTTGACGTAAAAATTTGAATAAGTTATCTATATTATTTCAAAAATATGTAACAATAGAATCTATAGGAAATTGAATGTAGTTTCTAAACTACTAGGTTTATTTAAAAATAAATAAAATCTATTTGGTGAAAATTTGAAATTTCAATGCAGTAGTACTTAAATTTCAGGGAAAAAATAAGAAGTAGGTGTCTGTCTGACCACCTAACCATAATAAAATGATAATATTTTTTTATAAGATTTTATATTTAAGTAGAGGACTCATGTCCGGATGTGATGCATATTTTTGTAATTTTTTTTTAAATGTAAATAATTAATTATGAATTTTTATTATAGTTTTAAAAATATAAAAACTTGGCCAATAATAGAGCCACCTTGCTTGGCGTTAAACTTCATGAGAATTTTCTTTTTTCAATCCTAGAGTATGTAGGCTTTAGAATGTGGCCTTGTGTTTGATTCAAAAATGTGATACCGTTTGAAGGTTACTAGATATTTTTCAATCAATATAGTTAGGACTTTAGTCATAATTCTAATAGAAAATGAATAATAATTATTTATTAAATTAAAGTAAAAGTATAATTTATATATTGGTGGAAAGGTGAAATCTCCTCCTAAAAACCCTTTTGTTTCATCAATTTTGGGTAAAAAAAAAGTTGTCAGCCACATACCCTACAAATACCCATAATATTGCCACTTGTTGGCCCATCATGATCCTGCACACTTGTCAGACATATACCTAATTCTTATTTTTTCCCTAAAATTTAATTACTACTGCCTTCAAATTTCAAATTTTCACCAAATAGATTTTAAAAAAAAAATAGTATTTTAGAAACTACATTCAATTTTCTATAGATTTTATTCTTGCATATTTTTGAAATAATATAGATAACTTATTCAAATGTTTACATCAAGTTGTCTAACTCTGGTTTTCTAAATTTTTTGCCACTTAAGGGCCTGTTTTTCCATGATGATCCTACACATACCAGAAATTTAAGTACTCAAGGTTGAAATTCCAAATTTTCACCAAATAGATTTTTTTTAAAAAGCCCTAGTAGTTTAGAAACTACATTCAATTTTCTACAGATTCTATTCTTACATATTTTGAAATAATATAGATAACTTATTCAATTTTTTATGGCAAGTTGCCTAACCCTGATTTTTCTAAATTTTTTGCCACTTAAGGGCCTGTGTTTTCCATGATGATCTTACACATACCCAAATGCATCATTTAGTTCTTATCAGGAGGGGTAATTACCCCTAACATTCCTCTAACATACTCAAAATTATCCTTTGGCAGTGGCTTAATATTATATATCTGTAATCTATTCTTTGGTAGGCACATATTCCAGTCTGACTTCTTTTTCATTTACTTTTTCCCTCAAAAAATGAAACTTGATTGATATACGTTTTGTCTTAAAGTGCAGTACCCGATTCCTTGATATATTTATTGCACTTGAATTGTCACAATATATGGAAATAGTCTCTTCATATATTACCCTGATATCTTTCAACATTTGTTTCATCCATATCACTTGAGTACAGTTATTGGTAGCAACAATATATTCTGCTTCAGTAGTAGATAGAGAAATTGAGTTTTGATTTTTACTTAACCAAGATATCAGCTTCTTCCCTAAGAAGAAAGCACCACCACTAGTATTTTTCGTGTCATCTAAATCACCAAACCAATCTACATCAGTCTATGCACACAAAGTGAGATCATCATCCTTTGGATACCAAAGTCCAAAGTCAATTGTTCCTTTCAGATATCTAAAGATTCTTTTGACAGCAGTCACATGTGATTCTTTTGGATCAGCTTGAAATCTAGCAACCATACATACATCATTCATAATGTCTGGTCTAGTCTGAGTCAGATAGAGAAATCCACCAGTCATTGACCTATGCTTGGTTTGATTTGCCTCAGGAGAATCATTATTTTGTGTTAACTTACATCCAATCACCATAGGGGTACCAACAGGTTTAGAGTCTTCCATTCCAAACTTCTTCAACAGTTCTCTCACATATTTGGAATGAGATATGAAAATCCCTTGGTCCAACTATGTAATTTTCAATCCTAGAAAGAACTTCATCTCACCAATCATGCTCATCTCAAATTCACTCTTCATCTCATCAGCAAATTTCATGCATAGATTATCATCTCCTCCAAAAATGATGTCATCAACAAAGACTTCTATGATTAACTCCTTATCAATGTCTAATTTGAAGTATAAGTTACTATCTATAGTACCTTTAGTGAATCCAAGCTTCAATAGTTATTTTTCCAATCTATTATAACATGCTCTAGGGGCTTGCTTAAGTCCATATAGAGATTTCTTCAGTTTGCAAACCATATCTTCCTTATCTATTAGATGAAATCCATCCGGATATTCAATGTATACTTCTTCTAGTTCCCCATTCAAAAATGTAGACTTCACATCCATTTGATAGACTTTATAGTTCTTATAGGCAGCATAAGTGAGAAATAATGTAACAGCTTCAATTCTAGCAATAAGGGAAAAATTTTCTTCAAAATCAATACCTTCCATTTGAGAGTACCCTTTGCATACCAGTCTTGCTTTTTTGTGGACCACTTCACCTTCTTCATTTAGCTTGTTTTTGAATACCCACTTGGTATCAATCACAATTTTGTCTATAGGCCTAGGGACTAGTGACCATTTCTCATTGTTTTCAATATGTGCTAGCTCTTCCTTCATAGCTTCCAACTAGTGTTCATCTTCACAGACTTTAGTGACATTCTTAGGTTCAATCTTGGAAATCAAACAATATTCTTCTGTAATTTTTCTTCTATTTTGCACTCCTTTGCTTTTATCTCCTATGATTTGAATTTCAAAATGATTTAGCTTTATATACCTTGGAGTCTTGGGACTTTCTCATACTTCTAAGTCTTCTGAATTTTCTTCTACACTTGCACTTGTCTGTGCTTCCTCACTGACTTGGTTTACTGGAGCAACTTGTGGTTGCTTCATTGAAACATATGGAACAATCTGAAGTAGATTCGGTGTCTAAGTGTTTTTCCCTTGATTTGTGTTATCTTCGTCTGAGTCATAACTACAATTTCTGGATGATTTGATAGTCTTCATCAACTTTGACATTTGCACTCTCAACAATCTTTCTCAGTCTTTTGTTGTAGCACTGGGATGCCTTACTCTTAGTGGAGTAACCTAGGAAGATTCCTTCATCGCTTCTAGTATCAAATTTTCCTATATTGTCATCTCTCCTGATATAACATTTGCTTCCAAATATCTTGAAGCACTTAACAATAGGATTGTGACCAAACCATAGTTCATAAGGGGTCTTACCAGAATTACCATTCAAATTCACCCTATTCAAAGTACACAGCAGTGCTTACCGCTTAACTCCAATACATCTGAGACACATTTCCTTCCATCATCATTGTTTTGGCAGCATCCAAAATTATTCTATTATTTCTTTTTGCAACTCCATTTTGTTGAGGGGTTCGGGGAGTAGATAACTTTCTTTTAATTCCATGCTCCTCATAATAAGAGTTGAACTCCTTGGAGATGAATTCACCACCTCTGTCAAATCTCAAACACTTAATTTTCAAACCTTTCTCATTTTCTACCATATCCTTAAAGCTTTTGAACTTATCTAATGCTTCACATTTTTCTCTCAAAAAGGATACCCAAATCATTCTAGAGTAATCATCAATGACCAGCATAAAATATCTTTCTCCATGAATACTTCTAACTCTAGAGGGACCACAAAGATTAGTATGTAATAGTTCCAGCACATTATTTGAATGAAATTGTTTTCTTTGGAAGGAGACTCTAGTTTGTTTACCCATTTGACATTCTTTGCAGATTACATTAGAAGGCTTCACTAACCTAGGTAGATCTCTTATTGCTTGAGTAGTAATTATCTTGATAATAATGTCAAAGTTTACATGACACAAAATTTATGCCACAACCAACTTTCATCTATTTGAGCAATTAAGCAACTTCCACTAGTAGTATTCAAGTGAAAAATATTACCTTCAGTTTGCACACCAGTAGCAATCATGTTTCTGGAACCCCCACGAATCTTGCATTTTCCATTTTTCAACTGTAGATCATATCCTTTGTGTACCATCTCTCCAACACTTAACAAGTTTTGGTTTAGGCCTTCAACATATAGGACATCATCAATATTATCCTTACCACCAAGGCTAATAGATCCTCTGCCATGAATCACACTAGCATTGTTGTCTCCAAATCTTACAACCCCACCGTCATATTTCTCTAGACTCAAAAAATTACTCCTATCACCTGTCATATGATGTGAGCATCCACTATCAATGACCCACTCATCCTTTTCTTTAATTCAGGATACAAGAGTTTTCTCATCTTTAGTGGATTTAGTAGCCATATGATTATCTTCAATGGTAGCAACGAAAGCCCAATCATCTTCTTTTGCATTGTCTTTATCAAACTCATCATCATTGACTGCTTCTTCAGCAAAGTAGCATTTCTTTTGGAATCTAGGTTTTCTAAGCTTAGATCTAGGAACCCTTTGAGGACATCTTGATGCAAAATAACCTATTTTACTATAGGGAAAACATTTAATAGGAAATACATCTTCATACTTACCTTTTTCCTCTTCCTTCTTGCTTTGCAATTAGTGCTTCTAGTTCTTGTACTTCTCTTTCTTTGTCTTCAAGATGTTTTAGTTCTTCATCATACTTGGATATCTTTCTGGAGCTTTCTCCTAGACTATATCTATGCCTATTACTTTCGGATACAGTAGCCTTGAAATAAAATTTAGTTTCTGGTGTGGATTCCACAAATTCACTTATTTCAAAAACAACAAGCTTCTCGATCAGCATATCTCTTGTCATCTTGTTCACAAATTTGAACTCTTCAATGGCATGAACATTCATTTAGTAGGAGGGAGGAAAGGATCTGAGAACTTTGGCCACAATTACATCCTCATCCACAGAAACACCGACACATGTAATACCCATCACTATCTCATTTACTCTTTGCATAAAACAAGTGATATTTCCATCTTCTCCCATCTTCAAATTCTCATATTTACCTTTCAAGCTCTGTAGCCTAGACATCTTCACTTGTGCATCACCATCATACAAGTTTTCTAGTTTCATTCATATCTCATGAGCTATCTGTAGACCTAATACATTAGCCATCTTTGAATTTGTCAGAGCACTCACCAATGCTTCCATGGCCCTGGTATTATTTTTTGACATCTTTGAACTCATTAACAGTGGAGGGACCATTCTTAGGGATAATATATTGATTTTTTGTAATCTTCCAGTAAGCATCAAGAATGCACCATAAATGAAATTGCATCCTGACTTTCCACATGGAATAGTTAGTGCCATCAAATCTAGGACTGTCCTTCTTGAATGTTGCCATTCTGGATCACCTCAAGCTATTAAACTTCTTTAGAGGAACCTGTTTTGATACCAATTTTTGGAAAAACAAGGGCAGAAAACTGAGAGGGGGGTTAATCAGTTGTCATAGAGATTTAAACTTATCCAACTGAACTTAACCTCAATCTTAGATCTGATAAATAAGCAATTAACACATCCAAGAGAAAAGAACACAAATATTTTTTTTCGTGGCAACCCTGTTAGAGGAAAAACCATGGTGGATGTTAGTCCAAGAGATTATACTTTGCTAAAAGTATAATGAGAAATAACAAGGGGAATGCACATGCATTCAGGCACACTACCTAGAGCTCTCTCCTCAATTACAAAAGGGGCTCACTACGCAACAAGTTTGGATTAAAAATTTGGAGGGTATGAACTAAGAAAATAGTTTATGCTAAAGCCTAATTATAGTTCCAATTAGGCTCAATAGTTCTTCACACTCTGCTCTGCAATCGAATGATATTTGTACACACACATAGGAGCACCTTCTTCACACACAACATCAATGAAACAATCGCACTTATATATTCGCTACATGAGATTTCACCACAACTTCGTCAGCCAAGAAAAATAAAATATATTTGCAATGTTGGCCCAAATTAACAACTAGATTTTTAATGCGAACCCACCAAGGTCAGCCACAACATACTACCACCATCATGTAAAAATTCTTTAATTGATTCTTCCTCAAAGATCCACAACACACTACCACCATCATGTCAGCCAAGAATAAGAAAAATCAAACATGCACAAAAAGATCTTCAACCACAAGCACACAAATCAATGTGGATGTACCATAAAGATAGAGAATGAACTAGAGGCATCTAAGAACACCAAGAAATAATAGAGAAGCATCTGTAACAACTTAGATAACCAGAATCATACAGACTTTGTTCAGGAGCACTAACAAAGACAATAGAAATATTGTCAGACCACAACACACTCAAAACTTCACGAGAACCTATGAAGCTTTCAATAGATGATCTAGACATACTAAAAAATAGAAAATTTGATCCACATCATCTAATATTTAACGTACAAAAAAAATTCATTCATGACCTACATAGTTCCAGTAGGAACCTAAAACACTTTCTTTTACAAATTTCTCAATATCCTTGACATATACAACAATTGATACACCAAATGCTAATAGTGTTAACAACAATGACAACCACATATAAGCAACACATCCACAACATCCAACAATATCTTCTAGGTTGTTGAATATTTTCATCTTGAATAGTGAAACGAAGGATTTTGGCACTCAAATCCTTCTTAGCTCCTCCTAGGGTCTTTCACCTAGAAGGAGAGAGAAAATGGGCCAAAATGCACAACGTTAACACTCCAGACTAAAGTATGGAAGAATGAAAAGAAAATGTGGAGTGTGTGGATGTGTGTGGATGTGTCTTAATTCTAGAAACTTAATGAAAATGCAGACTAGAGATTGTAAATTGATCCAATACAAAAATGCTAGAAAACTTAGTGTTAAATGCAAAATATGAACTAGAAACCTAAGCAAATGGAAACATAAATGAATGAGACTAAATAGGGAGCACCTGGAGGAAGATTGATGTCACTGGAAGGTTTTGGAATGTCTCATAAACTTCTATTAATGGCCACTAGGACTCATTCCCCATGCTTGGCGAATCAGTCCAGTTTCTGGTAAAATCTTTCGAAAACCTATTTCTAACTCTTGGGAGTTGAATTCTGAGAAAAAAAAAATTCAGGCCTAGAGATGGAACTCATTCGCCATGGGTGGTGAATCAGTCCACCTATAGGAATCTACAAAATTAGGAGTTGATTCTATAGAGTTATAATTGCACTTCTATCTCCTACAAGTGTTTGTTTCTAAAACTGTCAGATTTGGGTCTAAAAATGACTTTCTATTGATGTTTTGACTTGAATGAAGAGAGAGAGCTTTAACAACCTTTCAACTTGACTTCCAATGATATCCAAGCTTCCAAGAAACCTAGATCTTTATACACACAAGACAAGAGAGATAAAATTTGAATGTTAGGGCATGGGGGTTTGCCTTGGTAAAACCCTATTTAGGTAGTTAAACCAAAATGATGAAATAAAGGAATGAAACATGCAAAATGGAATTCACTACCTTGTCATGATGATTTGATCTTTAAATTCTACAACATATGTAGAATCAGCCCTTGAATGTCTTAGGAAATGTCTTAGGAAACCTAAAGAATGACTTGCAAAGTGAAATCCCTAGCTTGCTTGAGAAGATAAATGGAATGAGAGGTGGAAGATGTGAAAGATAATATGATGATATATGGATTGATGAATGTATTGAAGATGAAGAATATGTGAAAATGAGGTGAAAAACACATATTTATACAATTCTTGTGCCTTATTATCCGTTCATACCTCATCACAGGCTGACATCAAGTGATTTTGAATAACCTCCCAAAAGGAAATTTGAAATATTTTAAATTTGGAGCTAGGGGGGACTCATTCACCACCCATGGCGAATGGGTCCCACCTAGGACCTAAAAACATGTGTCAGCAAAAAATATTGTATTTAATGTTATTTTTTGGGATAACATTCCAAAATACACTTAATTAAGTCATATGGGGGCATAAAGAGACAAAATAAAGCATGAGAAAGGTGTAAATAGTGAAGATGTGCCTAGAAAAGTGTGAAATCTTGTTACAAGACTTTATAACACTTCAAAATAGGGCTTTTTGATGTGTGAAAAGGTGATTTTTAGATAAATTGCATTAAATAGAGTCTAGAAGAATGTAGAAATGTCTTACAACACTTCACAACACCTTCACAAGACGTCGTTAAAAGAATTTTATTTTATCATTAAGTCCAATTTATCATGAATTAATCTCATGTCAAGCAAAGGGTACTTTTTTCTCTGGTGCAAATAGATAGATGTG
>VDFB02169758.1:0-22242 GCA_007258455.2 Sequoia sempervirens | reverse complement strand
GCTGTCAAAGTTTTTCCATTTCTTTTAGACCTCAAAGGGCCTGCTTTATCAAGGCACAGAAAGATTGCAGATGTGGCGGTGGATTTCCTGAAGCGAAAGCTGAAGTTGGTGCCGGTGGAAGGGTTGGAGTGGTTGGATGGTTTCATTAGGTTTGCAGAGTTGAATGGTTTCATGTGAATATCGTCAGGTGTTGGTTGATGTCTGTTCTTGGTTTCTTTCGGTCTACAACTTGTTAATGTTGGTAGTTTCAAACTTGAGCAGTATGTTTTTTGTTTTTGCTTGTTGAGGCTAGGCCTCTGTTTCGTATCCTCTGTTCCGAAACTTTTTCTTGCACTGGGACTGTATGGACCGGGATAGGTTTTTTTGGTTGATGATGGAAATCTCTGATATAATTCCTGCTTTGCAGATGGCTGTAAATTTCTTTATTATCTATAAAATTACCACCTTTATAGATAAAAAAAAATGCTTAATTTTTTTTAAATATATTTTTATTTATTTTAATAATTATAATATTATAATATATAGTATATAAATAATTGATTTTGATTTATATAAATATGATAAATTTTATTATAGGTAAATAAAATTTCTCTATCTCACTCTCTTCCTATCTCTATCTTTTCTTCTCTCTCACTCTTCTCCTCTTTCCCTCACCTCTTGTCACTCCACCCATCCCTCTATCTATTTATATATCTCCCTCTATATCTCTATTTCCATAATAGAGATATTGGAAAATTTCAATTTATTTTGAATTAGTTTCTTTAATCTTCATTAACATTAATCAAAATATTTTTAACTTTTATTTTAATTTTAATTTTAAATTTAAATTTGTAATTTATTTTAATTATTTATGATTTTTAATAAAATTACAAATAATTAAAAGTTAGAGTTAATTTAAATTATAATTATTTTCCTTATACCTTAATTATTATGTGCTACAAAATATAGACCTAAATTCTTCTCCTAATTGAATCCCCCACACCTTGCTGCACTACTGTAACACCACAGGTACTGTTAGTTTATATATATTATTATTATTAAATATATATATGCTAGTTGAACCTCACACATATAGGTATTCTGGCCGTAATAATAAACATAACATAACTTTTTTAAATAAAAGTGAATTTATGGGTAAAACAATCGTGCGGAACATCGACGCTAAACTTCATGGCACATATGTAGGCGAATTTTCATGGCGCTGATCTCAAACCTAATCGTATCTTCCACCATAGATTGAGAAATGGCAAATAATCGCATCCATATCTCCTGAGTAGCATTTGGAACTTACGCTCTACTCGATATGCTGCAATTCTTTTACTGCGCCACGTTCGCATATCATTCACCGCTATCAAATGGTGCACCGTCAACCCAAGGAACCATCACTTGGTATTTTTTCCACTGCCTCTTTTGCAGTGAATTGGTATCAAGCTGCAATGGTTGCCCCACAAAATTTTGTTGCCTTCACCCTTCTTTATTGAACACCGCTTAGGTACCTAAAGCCCCTGCCCTCCAGGTTGTCCAAAAATGGTTAAATCCCTGGAACTATCAGTTGGCATAGCACCAGCAGGACATGCATTGTAGGGTTCATGTTGCATAACAATTTAAAGATTGAAGAGGATCTTAATGCCCGTAAATCGTAACACATCATTCTCTACTCTATCTTTTTAGTAACTAATTACAGTTGGCTTGATAGGGTTTTAAAAAGAGCAATGCTAATCTCTCACTGCGATGGAGCTTAGCTGGCACACTGATGTCCTCCCAAATAAACTAACCAAAGCTGCTACTCTACTTTATCTCTTTAGTAGTTACTTACGGTTTGCTCGGCAGGGTTTTAAGAAGAGAGATACTAGAAGCGTTGCAATGGGGATTCTAACATATCGTTCTCTGATCTATCTTTTTAGTAGTAAATTACAGTTCACTGGATAGGGTTTCTTACACCAAGAAACTGTTGTTTTCCAAAATAAGAGGGCTTGGAATACTTTAGCATGTTTACCTACCGTGGTCTCTTTTTAGTAGTTAATTACAATTCACTTAGTACGATTTCAAAAAGAGTGATGTCTACTTTGAAAGTCTCTTACAGTTTGTTTCATCACAATCAAATCCCGCAAAATTAGAGACTGTTTACAACTCCATTAACTATGTTCCTTTCTGCACAAGCTCATTCATCAGGGGGTTGGTGAAGAGATTTTGCTTTAAATTCAGAATCTATCACCAGCCCACTGTCTCCTACTCATCCATAGAGCTGAGTCGGTAAAATAGCCAACCCATGTTTAGCTCTACTGAATCAGCCTCCTGGACAAGTTTTAAGAGGTTATTGAAGTTTTCTTCATGTTGTTTTGTCACTTTTTCCACGTTTTCATTGTGGTTTAGCTGTTCAATCAAACTATTAATCTAGTCATGTTGGTAAGCATTAGGCTACTTCAAGTTAGATAATCTCTTGTCAGAGTGTATCAAATCTGCACAAGTTGACGAGATAGTAAATTTATTCCATAGGCTACATGGAGGTGGTAGGATTCTCTTTGAAAGAAGAGATTCACTTAGAAACAATAGAAAGGGTTGAGGGATGGTGAAGAACACTCAGATATGATTAAAAATTTAAAAGAAACATCCCCTGCTAGAGTTTTCAACTCCTCCTTGATTGTTTACTTGACTGTTAGCAGTGTGGCCTAAGGCAGCCAGTAATGCAAGCCTTTCTGAATTCATAAGTAATATGATGCTGGATGTTCTTTATAATTTCGTTGTGGGGTTTGATCATTTGTTGTATGAAATTTTCTACCTCACTTTTTAATGGTTTGATGGGTTTTAATGATTAGACCCATTGAACATGTTTCTCCCTTTATTTTCACTACGGATGGTAGGCTTGCTTTTTAGGACCTTTGGCCTTAAAATCTTTAGAGCCTTGAGTGGCACCTACAGTTGTCTTAAGATCATCAGCTAACTTTGTGGTTGCTTGTAGCTGCATTGTTGATGTTTTTTAGTTTGTGCTGCTTGGATAATTTTGGGACTCGTTAGAACTTTTCCAGAGGTTCTTGAAACAAGGCATTGTCAATGTATAGGAAGATCGATTATTTTTTAATAAAATCTTTTAGTTTTTATGTCTACCTTGAAAGTCTCTTACAATTTGTTTCATCACAATCAAATCCCACAAAATCAAAGACTGTTTACAACTCCTCCAACGAAATTGTTGTACTTAAAATATGCTCTTAAATTTCCAATTAGAAATCACAGCCAATTTTTTCAAGTCTCAACCATACTTTGAACTTTATGCAAGTAGCAAAGCAACAACACCCTTTCAGCCAACAATCACCAATCATAACACCTATGTGCAAACAAATCATGAAACTTATGTCATCTGTCATCTGTCATCTATCACTTAAATAAAAAAGACAACAAAAGCAACAACTGTCCATAATAAATGGCTATGGAAGATGCTACATGTCTTCAAAAACATTCGGTGTCATTTAAGCATGAGTGTCTTCAGTCTCTAGAGTTTGCATGCTTTCATGGTGATGGGAACAAGTGTCAAGGTAATTCATTCACTCCCTGTTTTAAATCCGTGTGAATGATAATCTACTTCTTTTTTATAATGAATCATTCATAACAATAAAAGAGTAAATTTTTAACAGGCCCATGTATAGAGAATAATAGTCCAATTATCTTTAAATAAAGAAACACAACAAATCTATTAAGCAAAAATAACTCTTTCTCCCAACATTTTAAAATGCTCTTATACCAAACTGATGCAACAAGTCTGCTCCTCAATTCAACCCTTGAAACATTTAGTCTACTCCTCAGTTCAAACCTTGAAAGTTTGAAAAATTCGCAGACTTCTCAAAACACAAGCAAACAAAAATCAAGGAACATCCACAAGGTAGACATAGTAAGTACACATTTTTAGTAACACTATATGCAGAAAAAATATAGCAGCATTATATTCTCAGACAAAAGGGCTTTACAGAAGTCTTGATTCAACTGATGCTCAATGAATCCATTCCTTATCCCTTTCCAACTAAATCATTACATACCTTCAATTTAATATCCTCCCCCTACCCACAAGACACCATCTCCTAATTTAGTCTTACCTTTCTATTAATGGCAAAGTTGTTGCAAATCACTTCTAAACTTACAAAATATAATTCAATAGGCCTCTTATTTCGAAGGAATTACTTTGCCCTGCTTCCTCAGTTTGAGGAGTCGGTTTGCATCACAAGATTTCTTAGTCATAGCCCTAATGATAGTAGACAAAAATCTATCCCTGTTTGACACAGTATGGTGTTTATTTACCCAGACATTTACCTTACTGTTTCTTACAGACATCTGTAAACTCTCAGACTTTGAGTGATAAACTAGATAATTAAAATCAAATCGTTCCTTTTATAAAAATCTCCCCAACTATCCATTATGCCAAAACTTCCATAACCAAGCTTTTCATTCATCCATTTTTTCTGTAGTAACCTCTCCATCAATCTATTGTTACTTGGAAATGCAATCCATTGAAGAACACAACTTATTTTATCTTCTATAAAAGGAATGACTATTTTAATTGTCTACTTTATGTAGATAAGCTACTAAAATATTGACAACTGCTTAAAGTGAAATCTTAATAGAAAACATTATTTTTGAGCAAATATTGTTAAAGCTCAAGAGTTCACTGCATAATCTAAACCCTTTCAATTACCAAAATGGTATAATACAATAAAATACAATATAATATATATTAATATAATAAATATTATTATAATATAATAACATAATATTAAAAAAAAGTTTACAATTTAATATGATATATTATCAAAATCATATATAATAAGAATTTAATTGATATAATAATATTATTGTGTCATAATTTGAACTTGATTTATTATTTTCTGTAACTAAATAGTTGTAGTGTTATTTGATAGTTGTAGTGTTATTTGACAAACATGCATTGGCAATTCTTTAACTTTCATTCAGCTATATTAATTGTGTTTCCCTATTGTTTCAAATTCGTTTGTTTTTATTTATAATTTTTTTTACTTAACTCATCTCAGGAGATGGCTAACCACAATCAAATGCATTATATCATTGAAGATTCTAGCAAGGACAAACATGCATTGACAATTTCTTAACTTTCATTCAGCTATATTAATTGTGTTTTCCCATTGTTTCAAATTCATTTGTTTTTATTTATAATTTTTTTACTTAACTCATTTCAGGAGATGGGCTAACCATAGTCAAATGCATGATATCATTGAAGTTTCTAGCGAGGATAGTAAGCATATTTTCCTTTCACCATAATGGAATAACTTATGTTCATTGAATAAAGCACAAAATTAAAAATATTGGAATTGGCTTTTTATGGTACAGTTGACATAAGAAGTAACATAAATTGTTGTTTGTATCAAGTATTATCTATCTTCGCAATTATGTTTCATATATATGAAATATATATATTGATGTGGTCTGGACATTCCTATCTTTCAAATTTGAGTCAATATATGGGATCACCTTGTATGCTTATTAATTCCATCTATGTATGGTCATATTAATCTATTGAGGGATGTAACTTAATAACATTTCGTAAGAAATTTTTTCATTTCTTATTATTTCTATTCCTTTCTTGATGGGCTAAGTTTATATAGGAAACTGCATTCACAAGTATTCACTTTAGAATAATGTATGAATTATTTTTTTGCATTCTGCAAGTTGTATTTGCTAACAATATGTATCAAGTAATAATATGTACCAATATGTATTCTATATATGATAGAAAATAGGTTAGTCAAATGCCATTTTTTAAGTTTTACAAATAGTTGGGTATTTCCATGGCTAATGTGTTCGATGTGTGCATACATAACGAGGTTTGTAAACTAGATTTGGGAAATTAATAGTGCTTATGTGTACCATCTCTAATGATTATATGTATCAAATCAAATCTCAAGTTGCATGGATCATATTTCAACAGGACTACTCATATTACATGCATCTATGGCAAAAAAAAATTCATTAAAAAAATTGTTGGATGTGAGATTGTTGTTACATTCTTTACATGATGATGTATTGGATGTAAAATTGTTGTGGCTTACATATTTCTATTGGTGTTGTACATAATATATGTTAGGTTTAAAATTGTTTCTTGTTTAGATCTGTAAATTCTATCCAATCAGTTTCTTTTGGTTTTGGCTACTAGACAATAATGAAGTATGGAATGCACATTTGTTGTGGCTTACCTGTACTCCATGTTGTGTAGTAATGAACTACTAAGTTTGAAATCCTCATTGGTTTAAAGTGGTTTTTATGAAAAACTTGTTTATTCTTCTTAACAGTATCTACCTATTGTATGCTTAAGATCCTCAACAAGGTTATTTAATGCATCCAATCAATACATTTTCTCATAAGGTTCTACTCAAAAAATTTGGGATCTCTTTGCAATGAATCGGTCTCATGGATAACATTTTATGGAAAACAACACAAGGCTAGGCCATGGATTAGAAAATTCTTCAACTTAAATAGAGCTTACATTTTAAAAATTCCAACGAAATCATAAAGTTCAGCTTGATTAGAACTTGTATTGTTTTTCCTCCAAGCAAATGCCCTACGATGGTACGTGAAGAAATGCCCAAGTCATGATAAGGAGTGACATTATATAAATGATGGCTTTCTTTGTAACCTTTATCTTTGGAAGCTCCTTTATACAACATAAGTAAGATGATAGAAATGAGATAGTTTTTTAATGAATACTTTAATGAAGTAGAAATGACATGTTCGATAAATGTGCAAACTTAAATAAGAAGAGATGAGGGAGAAATTAGGATACTGCTTACTACCAATTGATCTTGCACAAATGTATGCAAAAACACCTCTTCGGCGTACCCATTGCACACCACGGTGCGATTGCTAGTAATAATAAACATAACATACTTTTAAATGCGAATTTATGGTAAAACAATCGGGAACATTGACGTGCAACCATGGCGCATATGGTGAAATTTCGATGGCGTTGATCTCAAATTGAATCGTACCTTCCACCATAGATTGAGAAATGGCAGCTAATCGATCCATCTGGAGGCATTTGGAACTTACATTCTTACTCACATATGCTGCAATTTTTTACATCATTGTCATATATCATTCACTGCGCTTATCAAACGGTACCACTTTCTGTATTCTCCTTGCGCAATGGGGTTTTAATTTATCTTCAGTAAATATAAATATGGCTTAGTTGTTTTTAATCTTATATTTATGCAGAATATGGAGTAGGCGGGGCTAAAGCTGGAAGACTAAAAGGCTTGAAGCAGGGCTGGATTTCGAATCGCTTCAGCGTACAGTTTTCAATCTTTGATTTTCATTTTTAGTTGTTCCTGTTTTCCCTAAAATTTGATTACATAGTGTACATTAATTGTCTGCAATAGACTAGAGCAACTCCCTGACCTAAAAAATTGAAGAAATCCATGCCAACTTTGTTCTCTTATGCTCACTGTAGCAATTTCATGTTAACTACTGATAATCAGTTGTAAAATGGTTCTTGCTTTCTCATTAGACGTTATAGATAATTCTTTTAATGCAGCGTGGGTGATTTGGGAGGAAAAACTGTGAAGTTGATGCATATAATTTGCATTGAAAGCATGTGGACCAGTCTCTGAAATCCTAGTTGTGAAAAAATATTGAATGAGTGTCGTTTGAAAAACTCTTATATCTCTTAATGATGCTTAACTGAGCACATGCTATTAGGAGAATAGAACTTCCATAGGTCGAGAAGACCTTCACCAATTTAAATTCTAATTGCCCTTGACTTGCCAATTGGGATACTCAGGTGCATTCAAGTTGCTCTTAATGAACTCAATGGGGTACTCAGGTCTCTAATTTGGAAATTCAGCGAATGACTTTCCAAGCAGCCATTTAATCACAATCTATAGTAACATAAACATTGTTACTATAACCCTATAGTTCAAGTATAGAGAAAGGTTATGACCAAATCACATCCATGTGGATACTTGAGTTACTAGTTGAGGACTTCAACCAATTCATCTTTCTTACTAGCCATTTAATGACAAACTATAAAAGCACAACAATAGTTGCCAGGAGATCTGGGTATGGTTGAAGATGCTAGATGGTTGCAAGGTGCATCGGTGGGCCTAATGGTGAAGAAGGCTTGTGTATCCTATGGGGAGCACGAGTTTGAATTTGGAGTGGGTAGGGCATGTATACCCAATATAAGTAATATATACAGTGCGTGGAAAAACAATCTCCTTGTGGACTTTCATAAGGGAAATCTCAAATACTAAATTGGTATATCACTTGACGGTGTCCTAAAAGATACTTTTGTCTTTATAGTAGAGAATACAGATTATATACACATGCACACAGAAATATGTATACACATATGTATAAGCTGAATGGGCCTGATGGTGAAGGCGTGTGTTTTCCATAGAGGTGGTACAGATTCAGATCCGAGGGGGTAGGGTTGTCTATTTTGTTGAATATATATAATGTAAATGGAAAAATAATCCCTTTTGGGCTTCGACAAGGGGGTTCTCTTAGATAATTGGTGTCTTACATAGCGGTGATCTAAAAAACTACCAATATCTTTCCCTTTATATACTTTATAAATACACATGTATCCACATAGATACAAATACATATGTTTATAGATAGATATGTATATGCATATATATTTGTTCATGTATGCATGTTCTTATATATGCATATAGATAATGTTTTTTTATATATATAATTGAAAAGCATGTGACTATTTATATTAAACTAGCAGAAAAAGGAATACATCATTTGGTCACCCTTCCAGTTAATGATAGCATAACTAACTCTAATAATCTGACGAAACCAAGTAGCCTATCAAGCAAGACTAACTATCCAAGTGGTTTCCATCTGTAGAGGAGAAAAGTGCATACCTTGCCCTTTTACTCTCATGTTTTATGCTAACTTTTGGTCTTGATGTAAATGCAATGTCCTAATGTTCAATTTGTCCTAAATTGCATGTAACCTGACCCAAAACCTGAAACTTATCAGCCATCAGCCTATCCCAGGCCCAAATGGCCCAAACCAGGTCTCACTGCTGTCATTCTTATGCTCTAGACTTGACTGCGGGCATGGATCTGTCTGCTCAACAGAACTGTGCCTGTGGCTTTGCCCTAATTCAAATTTCTTTTCATACTTTCATCAACTAGTTGATGCTTTTGGATAATCTGACTTCTACCCATTGACTTGCATCCCAAATACTTTGATTTAGCAGTAAGGATCTTGGAATTAAAGACAATCCCTAGGTCATTAGTTGGGATCAAGGGATAATCACATCTCATTTGCATTACGTCATATAGAGTCTAAGAGCTTGCATCAACACTTATATAAGCAGATACTATACTTGGATTTATCATCCAGGCATGTTGTATCTTTGCATGGCATGTCTTCCCATCTGCTTCATTAGCAGTGGGGCTTGACTAATATGAAGGAAGCCGAAATAATTTTTTTTGTCTATAATGGCCTTCTAAAGGTGCTTCTCAACACCAACTAGTACTAGACATAGGTGAAAGCATAGGCATATAGGTACCAATGAACAAAAGAGTAGAAGATAGAATTGCATCACTAGGACTAAACCATGCCAGGAGGACCAGACCATGGGTGTGGCCTTGTCCAAGAGCAGAGTAGACCTTGTAGAAAAATTTGCAAAAAATCTTACAGTGCTGATTCACTTTCAGAAGTTGGATTCCGATTCTTGATCACAATCTACATTAGAAAATCAACCATAAACTATTCAAGATTGACAAAACAGATAAGCTACTCTAACCATGTTATTTCTGGTTTCATTTATATTCTTAGTTCCTTATTTAGGTTTCTGATGCAGAGGGAAAGCTATTTAAAACTCAATGGAATCTCAAGAACAATAACAATGTGGTTTTACTTTTGACAACAATAAGCACAAGATTCCCTGGTCCTTCAAAGATGGCAGCAACTAATACCCTGCATTACATACTCTACAAGCTACTTCCTAGGGTCAACACACATACAACAAGCACAACTCATAGGTTTGACAAGGTTTTGGCTTTCAACCACTTGAATCACACCCTATAGGCTCCATTCAAACCCTTCTTAACAGCATTCAACTCCAAACAAAGAGATTCCACAAAACCCTCAACAAGACTAAGGGTTTCACAGTCAAAGACAGCAAAGAATAGGACTGTCCTCAATAACTCACGCCAACCAATGAATTAGCGCCCCTCCTTTTGTGAGAACATGCATATAAGCCTACAGAAAATTAGTTCCAAATTTCAGAATTTTTCACCATTGGAAATGAAAGTTATGGGCGTTGGAAGCTCATGGAAAATCCTAGGCCTGAAAATAGATTGTCAACACCATTTTGATCATAACTTATTCAAATCAGCATGAAATTAAACCAAATAAAATGCATTAGAATCTTAAGACAGAGTTTTACACTTCCATCCACCTTCAGACCATGTAGCAGGCCTTACCAATCTGTACCAAGCAAGTTTCTTGCTGTTTCATAGTAAAAAGTAAAAACTAGCACAAAATGGCAAAATAACAGGGTGTTTTCTGATTTCCAACTCCCAATACTTCTTGGAGCATGTTCTTCATTAATTTTGCATTCAAAAACTTCCAAGAAACAGTTACACACGAGATTATGTCCATTTTCCCCAATAGCCCTAATTACAATGTCATAAAATTTGACAATCATTGCCACTTTTGCAACTTTTCACCACAACATGTAAATAAAACAATTAAAGGACCCTCATTGATGATTACAGCGTCGGGTGACTTCTTGCAGCCACAACATTAAGGCTAAATTTAATATAGCCTGAACGGCTATTAAATTTATAAGAGATCGATATGAATGAAAGGGCGCTTTACTTAAGATATGAATTAATATTTAATTATTGACAAATAATTAAATGAGGCCGATCCTATCTTTTCCGCCACCTTTTGAGGACACATCGATTCACTTTGGAAGCCGACTTTATGTATCATGGAGTCGCGTTTTTTGGTGTAGGCCGACATGAAGACTTGGAGAGACGCATCCATTCCCTTTCTCTTGTATATATATGAGGTGCTCTTTCATCACATTGTATTCGATTATTGATTCTATCATTCATAGTTCGAGTTCAAGCAAGTGCAGATTTATTCAAGTACAGATTGGTGTCATTGAAGGAGATTGATATATTCATCAAGAGTGTTGTATTGTCTCCAAGTGATATTACATCACTTTGGTGCTGTGATTGGCCTCATTGTTGGCCTCATTGTAAAGGAGTTCATCATTTGATATTTAATATATAAGTAATATATTGTTGCTGGGTTTTTCTCCTTCAAGTGGAGGGTTTTCCCAGGGTACATGCTGTGTTATTGTGTCTGATTTTTGAATTAAATTCTGAGTTTTATATCTGATCGTAAAAACTAACATATATGACTACCATGGTCCTCATAAGACCTTATTTGAAACCTTAAAGCCAAAATAAAGAATTGAGGACAATCCCCAACCTTGTGCAAGACAAAAACCACCTAAGAATTCAAATTTCAGTTTTGGTGAGAAACCAAATAATTTAAAATCTAGGCCAAACAAAACTATCAAAACCACCTAAGATGATCCAAATGGACCTCTCAAGACCCCTAAAATCACAATAAAAAATCCTAACACCAAACTAAAGCATAAAAAAATTATGAAATTGATGCTCCTCAGATCACACTCCCGCAGGAGGGAGAAATTTGAGTTCCATTTCAAATGATGGTTTTCGTTTTCTTTCTTGAGCTCCATTTCAAATGATGGTTTTTTTTTTCTTTCTCGAGTTCCATCTCAAATGATGGTTTTCGTTTTTTTTCTCTTCTTCCAATTGTGTTGCATTCGTAGCTGTTCTCTGACCTCTTTTTGATCCTCTCCATGCTTGGCTTGATTTGATCCATATTTCTTGGTCTTCATGCTTTTGTTTCGTGCCTGCTTTTTGTACCTCCTCTTGATGATCTTCTTCTCAACTGCAAGACTCCAAAATTCTATTTCTCTTCCATATGCCTCATTACTGTTGTCCATTTCTTCATCCTCTTCATTCTCTCCTTGGTCTGCACCTATACAAACATTATCATCAACATGCATTAGATAAGAACCATGAGGCCAATTTGCCTCTTCACTAGTCCCTGTGCTTGTTTTTTTGTGTCTTCCTTCGCTGTCCTACTTGTATGTATACCTTCATTAGTAATCTCCGCCTTCCACTCTTGTTCTATCTCAAAGATTTGTACCCACAACAAATCATCTTGAAGTACCTCACAATGTACCTTTGCTGCAACTTGTTTCCTTTCTTTCTCATTTAGCAACTCTTTTCTATCCAAACTTTGTTCACCTTCACCTTCCAATACAGCCATCCTTTGCTTTCTTCTTTTTTGAACAATTACCTTTTTAAGCCACTTCACCTTCTTTCTCATTGGCCAATACCCAACATTTCCTTGGTATTCTTCCTTAAGACACTGCTGCACTACAAGCTTAATACCTCTTTTCAACTCTGTCATTTCTCTATCAAACTTTGCAACTTGGCTTATCCTGTTGTCTCTCATCTTGTCCTTCCTTTTGAGGCTTTCTTTTTTATCTTGCTGTTGCATCTTCTTGTCTTCATGATACCTCACCTTAGGCTTCTTTCTTTTCCGCTGGCCCAGTCTTTTGGTACCCCAATACCTTCACACACAACCTTATACAAAATCTTGTTAACTTGTACAACTTTCACTACCAAATCTTTCTGGGCTTTGATACCAAAAATGATGCAGAGGGAAAGCTATTTAAAACTCAATGGAATCTCAAGAACAATAACAATGTGGTTTCGACAACAATAAGAACAAGATTCCCTAGTCCTTCAAAGATGGCAGCAACTAATACCCTGCATTACATACTCTACAAGCCACTTCCTAGGGTCAACACACATACAACAAGCACAACTCATAGGTTTGACAAGGTTTTGGCTTTCAACCACTCGAATCACACCCTATAGGCTCCATTCAAACCATTCTTAACAGCATTCAACTCAAAACAAAAAGATTCCACAAAACCCTAAACAAGACTAGGGGTTGCATGGTCAAAGACAGCAAAGAATAGGACTGTCCTCAATAACTCACACCAACCAATGAATTAGTGCCCTTCCTTTTGTGAGAACATGCATATAGGCCTACAGAAAATTAGTTCCAAATTTCAGAATATTTCACCATTGGAAATGAAAGTTATGGGCGTTGGAAGCTCATGGAAAACCCTAGGCCTGAAAATAGACTGTCAACACCATTTTGATCATAACTTATTCAAATCAGCATGAAATTAAACCAAATAAAATGCATTAGAATCTTAAGACAAAGCTTTACACTTCCATCCACCTTCAGACCATGTAGCAGACCATACAAATCTGTACCAAGCAAGTTTCTTGCTGTTTCATAGTAAAAGCTATCACAAAAATGCAAAATAACAGGGTATTTTCTGATTTCCAGCTCCCAATACTTCTTGGAGCGTGTTCTTCATTGATTTTGCATTCAAAAACTTCCAAGAAACAGTTACACATGAGATTATGTCCATTTTCCCCAATAGCCCCAATTACAATGTCATAAAATTTGACAATTTTTGCCACTTTTGCAACTTTTCACTACAACATGTAAACAAAACAATTAAAAGACCCTTACATGATTACCATGGTCCTCATAAGACCTTATTTGACCCTTGAAAGCCAAAAACAAGAGTTGAGGACAATCCCCAACATTGTAGCAAGACAAAAACAACCTAAGAATTCAAATTTCCGTTTTGGCGGGAAACCAAATAATTTGAAATCTAGGCCCAGCAAAACTATCAAAACCACCTAAGATGATCCTAATGGATCTCTCAAGACCCCTTCAATCACAACCAAAACTCCTAACATCCTAAAAAGCATAAAAACAATACTTGAAAGTTGAAAGTGATGCTCCTGCATCAGTTTCATTGCTATTTTCTATTTTATATCAGCTAAATTATGCCTAAACTAGTTTAGGGTTACTTTATTTCCCCACATTTTGATGAACCCAACTTTTTGATCCCATCTACTGCTTTGCCCTGGTTTTCCCATGACTGATACTGCTGTCAAAGTCATGAACCACCATGTTTTGATTGGTCTTGAAAGAGGATTCAGAAATGGCTGCCAAAGCTGTGACTGAATGGTTATGAGAAATATCATAGATATTCCTCCTACTGTGAATCTGCACTGGGTTTTATATTCCTTCTGATCTTTTTGTCCATTTCCAGTTCCCCATTCTTGGAATTTTTGAAATTTCCTCTAAGTTTGGAAGCACATAACAGCCTATCTCCCTTTCACTCCTCCCATCTGCAAGATAGAAAAACTTTCCAGCTTTAGGATTCTGATATGCCAAGGGAAGCTCTTGACAGTGGGGGAAGAAGCACAGGGAGACCTTTCTCCATTTCTTACTCGCTTACTACTTTCAGAAGCCAATGGTTGCATGATTCACCTGAGATGCAAGAAGACAAAAACTAACTCCTAGCTACAGCATTGAGAGCCACACAACTACCTCACAGAGAAATAAATTAAATAACAAGGGACTGGAAAACCAGAAAGCTAGTTGTTGACACTCCTTTCAAAGAATTCTTCTGAAAAGATACTCAAAGGGATTTGTAGCTGATATGACCAGAAATCATATCTGATACAGCTGGAATATACCATCTCTGTTAATATCGTGAAACAAAAATTTGAAAATATTGTGAAAAAAATAAAAAATAAAAATAAATAAGGCATAATAGAGGTAAAACAAACTAATATTGAGGGAATTTTAACAAAGATATGTTCGCTATTGCTATGGCCTCAAACACAGTGCAACAAAAATCCAAATTGTAGACAATAGGCTTTGTTTTTCCACAAGAACAATGTTCCAAACCTCCAAAAGTAAATGCCTTCTAAATCTTTTGGCTGCCTTAAGTTCAAAAAAGTAATTTAATTTTTTTGTAGTTCATCTTCCAAAGTAATGCATAATTATTTTGCTTTTGTTTTAGTTTTCAATTAGAGTTATTTACTACTCAAGTTTTGAAGACTTAAAGTCTAAAGACTATGTTACTGGTTCACTCAGGGTAACCCCCAGATTTGGATCCAGTTCATTCTTGGTTTGGGTACCTTGTGGATCTGGCCAGGATCTTGCAGAACAGACCTGAATTCAATCAGATTCACTTTGTAGTGGACCTAGGCAAATCTGGGTCCATTCTGTAAGATCTGCAAAGAACCTAGGGTGAACCTTGTGGTAATTTGAATTGTTTTAGTTTTTTGACTAGCTGACTATTCAACCTAAAAATCTGAGCCCTAACCCTAAAGGCGACATCTAAACACTTTGAAACCCTAAAACAAACTCATTTTACATCATTTTGAATGCAAAAGTTACAAACCAAATACACTCAATAAACTTTCATTCTTGCTTATCATTACACAAATAAAGCTGAAGATTGATCATCAAAGGTTGAAAAAAAGTTGGATTGCTATTCCTATGCCTGTGTGATGTAGGGGCATCATAGGTTAGATCCAAATCTTGCATGCAACTACAAATCGGGGTAGGTGTTCTAGATTCTCAAGGATAGGGCTTTGAGAAGGGGTGCACAAGTGAAATATCCCAAACAATATTTCTGCAAAATTTTCTGATTTTTGTAATGCAAAATTGATGCCCTAATTTCTGATTCTTAATTTCTGCTTAAACCCTAGAAAGTTGATGTAATTTTTTGAGTTTTATAATGCATGAACAGCAGCACATAATGCAACCAAAAGATAGGAAAACTTATAGCAGATAATAGTAACATTATATCACCAACATAGCATGATTAGATCCTTTAATATGAATCAACAAATGTCTGATATAAACCTCCAGTCTGCTGCTACAAAATATGAATGCAAAGTACAAAGTAAAGCGGGCTCCAAACATGCGCCACAACTTGAAAAAACCCCAATAATGCAGATGCAATTAACCCTAGCTGGGTGAAGTTGCTCCAGCTACAAATATGCAACTAAATGATGATGAAACTGCACAAAAAACCCTACCAAGGGGTGTTCTGGCCTGCTGGACTGATATTAGGGCTTTGCCACCCTAGAAATCTGAATTAGAACCTCCAACTTGCACAACTTGCCCTTCAAATCAGAAATCTAAATGCTGATGCAAAACTGACATGAACTAGCAATTATCTCCATTGAAGCACATAGGAACCTCCACAATGAAGTTCACTCTTGAAGAAGCTAGGGTTTTGTCCAACTTTTCCTTAATGCAATAGGGTTTTCGTCCTATAGCATATGCTGCTCAAAAGTGCAGATCAAAGTAGAAGAACAATTTCGAGTATGATGATAAAATGCTCCACAAGATCTTGTATTTATACATGTTTCCCTTCTCTATGATGGCCGACCTAGGCAAAATTGCTATTAATTTCTTATTTTTTCCCCATTTCAAGGCCGGCCTAGGAAGAAATATAAATGTTTTATTGTTATTCTTCACAAGTCCGACCTGCTTTTCCTTAACATGAGCCAACCTAGGAAAAATGATTAAAAGAGGGAACATTACAATCCTCCCTTCCCGAAATTGCTTGTCCTCAAGCAATGACAGCATGCCACCACCTGGATCCCATAACATCACCCTATCATATGTATCAAAATCGATAAGATGGATGTACCCCATAGAGCCATCAGCACCCACCAACTCTCCAACTTTGATAAATGCTTCATGGATGTGTAGGATGCCTCTCATAGGAGCATAGAAGAACACATCAGCCCCTCCTATGTCACTGGTAGCAATTAGAGCAGCCACTTCCCAACTATTTGTAGTGTCTTCAAGGGACTCAATCAATTCTTCATCCTTTGTTAGTTGTCCATTGCCAAGAGCTAGTCCCACACGAGTTTCTCCATGAAAATCACAAGCCCTAAGGCTGATCCTCTTGGCTGTCATAACATGATAATGTGAAGATAAAGGACTGTTGTCATACATCAGAAAATCAGTCCTTACCTCATGCTCAAGTACAGTGTCTTCCTCAAACTCCATCAGCTCTCCTAGACCTCATGTGCACATTATAAATTTCCTTCTCCGAATTACAAATTAACTGATCAACGAACTCGTTGATCTTGGAGCAAAGGAACTCAAATGTTTCTTGATTAACCTCTATGGAGCTTTCATATGTATGATCATCATCATTTCCCAAGTTACCCAAAACACAAATTGGTTCCTTAGTAGCATTCATACCTCCACATAGTTGATCAATTAATGCTGGTTTGGCGAATTCCGAAATAGCCTTTCCTTCATCCTTGTGGTCACCATGAAGACTTGTGTGTTCTCCATCGGTAGGTGCAGTAGTTGACTCTTGCTTGTCCTCAATGGCTGTCCCAAAACTTGTATCATCCCTCTCATAACCCACATCTATATCTCCATGTAGCTGATCATAGGAGGGCAATACTTGGACCACTTGAACATGCTTTCCTTCAAACCCTTGTCTATATATGAGCTGATTAATGATTGCTGATTCACCCTTTCTCATAGTAGAATAACCCTTATCATCAAATTTTTCCAAACATTGCTGATTATCGACATAAAGCTTGAATACTTTCATACCATCCTTTTTAGGGTGGAAAGCCTCTTCTTTTTGTTGGGCCTCTTTTTCCTGCTCCTGCTCCATGGTTGGTTCTTCATGTTTCCCGATTTTTATCTCAGCGTCTCCTTGTAATTCCAATTTTTCCTTCATCAATCTTTCCTTTTCTTTCCTTCTATTTTTTGTGAATGTCTTCAAGTACTCATCATAGGTGACAATGGACTTATAAGCAACAGGTTCTTGCACATAACGACATATTGCAGCCAACTTGCACTCATCTCTTTGTAGCTGATCTTCTAATGCTCTTCGAACGGGATCATCTTGCCGTGCTTTGTTGAACATTTCAAGATTCCTAAGGCTGCTACAATATTTCTCAAGGAGCTGTTGTTTTAGGTCCGTTTTCTCTTTCTTCGGCAAGAACTTAGGTTGCCAACCCATGTCTCTTCTCCAAGGATTCATTCCACAAACGGATCCACAAGCTGGTACGATCAAGGCTCTAATACATTTGAAATATCCCAAACAACATTTCTGCAAAATTTTCTAATTTTTGTAATGCAAAATTGATGCCCTAATTTTTGATTCTCAATTTCTGCTTAAACCCTAGAATGCTGATGCAATTTTCTAAGTTTTATAATGCATGAACAACAACACATAATGCGACCAAAAGATAGGAAAACTTATAGCAGATAATAGTAACATTAGATCACCAACATAGCATGATTAGATCCTTCAATATGAGTCAACAAATGTCTGATATAAACCTACAGTCTGTTGCTACAAAATATGAATGCAAACAAAGTAAAGTGGGCTCCAAACATGCGCCACAACATGAAGAAACCCCAATAATGTAGATGCAATTAACCCTAGCTAGGTAAAGTTGCCCTAGCTACAAATATGCAACTAAATGATGATGAAACTACTCAAAAGACCCTACCAAGGGGTGTGCTGGCCCGCTGGATTGATATTAGGGCTTTGCCACCCTATAAATTTGAATTAGAGCCTCCAACTTGCACAACTTGCCCTTCAAATCAGAAATCTAAATGCTGATGCAAAATTGACATGAACTAGCAATTATCTCCATTGAAGCACATAGGAACCTCCGTCATGAAGTTCACCCTT
This sequence comes from Sequoia sempervirens, assembly GCA_007258455.2. Taxonomy (NCBI): domain Eukaryota; kingdom Viridiplantae; phylum Streptophyta; class Pinopsida; order Cupressales; family Cupressaceae; genus Sequoia; species Sequoia sempervirens. The sequence continues at coordinate 3,569 of VDFB02169758.1, read as the reverse complement.
GAAGAAGCTTGGGTTTCGTCCAACTTCTCCTTAATGCTATAGGGTTTTCGTCCTACAACATATGTTGCTCAAAAGTGCAGACCAAAGTAGAAGAACTATTTCGAGTATGATGATAAAATGCTTCACAAGATCTTGTATTTATACATGTTTCCCTCCTCTATGCTGGCCGACCTAGGAAAAATTGCTATTAATTTCTTATTTTTGCCCCATCTCAAGGCCGACCTAGGATTTTTCTTCACAAGCCCGACCTGCTTTTCCTTAACATGAGCCGAATGAAAAGGGATTAAAAGAGGGGACATTACAACAAGCGTAATGCTCATAAAGGAGGGTGTGCATAGGGTTTAGGGTAGGTCATGTGTTGTAGGTGTGAAGAAACCAAAGAAAGGGAAGTGCACAAGTGGTGCATTCGAATGTGCAAGCCTTGCACATTGAAATGAAAATTCTTGTGGAGTGCATTGAAGAGGACCGTGTGTAGAAAGGAATTTGGTGTGAGAAAGAAGGGTGCATGAGTTGGTGAATGAGAACCATTGAGAGAGTGCAAAATATGGGTGTGAAACTTGTGATGGAAGAGGAAAAGGAGGAGACAAAGTGATGGGAGATGCTAATTGTTGATGGTTTTGAGCTATGAGCTTGATAGACGAGCTAGTAGTTGTTAGAGAGTAGATCACCCTTGGGGTTGTATGTCAAAGGACTATGATAGAAGGGGCAAGATGGACAACCATGGCTGTTAGTACAAGGCCTTGGGGTAATTGTTGGAAATGTTGTCATTGATGTCAAAGCAAATGATCAAGATATTGTCATTCATATCAAAGCGTATTGGCAAGATTATAGGTTTAAATGTCATTGATGTCAAAAGAAGATTATCATCACGATTGATGTCAAAGGGAAATGAAGATCATATTCAAGACATTGTACATTGGATGAGATGAAGAAATTAAAATAGACAAGATTATTGATTGAAGAAAAGGAATAATAATAAGAGTTTAGTAAAGGCTGACCTACATTGATTATTGGCACTTAAAAAGGAAAATATTTTATATATAAGACAGCTGACTTCATACCAAGGCCGACTCCCTTACAAATTAATATATATGCAAGACATGATTACAGTTTATGGACTTATGGACTGACTAATTAAAAAAGGTAGCAATCATATATACGTTTCTATAGGCAGCGCTAGAAGTTGTAATGTCCCTCTCCTGATTTTCCCTAAAATTTGCCATTTGATCACAAATTGCAACAATCTAGGGTTAGGGTTTCATCTTACCAAATAAATATCTCTTTAATGATGCAATGTTGGGTTTGAATCTTGCTATCACCACATGAACAACATATGCAAATATATATATGGCCTATGAGAGTTAGACAATTACACCACATCCATATCAACAATGTAAACATATTAGACTTTTGGGAGAAGGGACATGATGGGTCCGTTCGAAGCTATATCCCAAGCCTAAGAGGGTGTATGCCACAACCCTCCCCCTTGGCGACTTGTATTTGCTTTCCCCATCAGTGTTCCAACCCCCTGAAGACACTTGCCAACTTGTGGGATTGGGTGGAGGTCACAAGCGGGCTCTTTTGACACTTACCACTTCACCCCAAGCCCATCCTCATAGTGGGATTGGGCGGAGGTCGCAAGTGGGCTCTTTTAAGCTCTTAACACTTCATCCCAGGCCCTTCCCATAAGGTGGGTTTCAAACACTCATGCATATTTATCATCAGAAATTATACATGAAACATATTTAATTATTCATGGCAAAATGCATACACATGTAAACAATGATTGGCAGAAATACACCTGAATATATGCTTATATCTGGTAATAGCAATCTGTGGTGATGAACTGGACAGATTCTCCTTTGTTTCCTGGTCTGTACGTTTCTTCTCTTTAATTGATGTGTATCTTTCTAAGAATCAATGATAGAATATTTAGAACATATTGCTTAAAGAGAAACAAATAGATCAAATCCAATAAGTAATTACGAATAAAGAGTAATAATTGGTGAAAGCATCATTATTGCATAATTGTAAATAATATACATACATACATATATATATATATATATATGAGCTTATCTGATTATGTTTGCTGCTGCATTCAGAGTTACGATCCAGACTTCTCATTTATTTGTTCTTCTATTTTAGTGTTCTTGTTAGATCTGCATTTGTCTTCTTTAGACCTGCGTATTTATTCCTCTGCTGTTCTTATTCAGATTCCTGATTTATTTCTATATTTATTCTTGTTCCTTCCATCCACACTCCCTTCTATTTGCAAATGATTTCATCCTTTATATACCTCCATGTCCCAAGTGAAATGATGCATCTGATTGGATGTGTCTTTTAGTTAGCACATCTGTTTAGCATCAATCACTACCCTCTGAATAGTTTCTTTCCTTAATGAATTAAATCTCCTTTTAATAATCGCTGCCTACAGTCCCAAGCGCTGCCTTAATTCCTGCCTTAAGTAACTGAATTGCTGATTTCATATACCAATCGTCACCCTTATAATAATTTTGCCTCTTAATGCCAATACTCGTGCCTCCTCACAATACTATGTAATCGCTCACTTTTGCTGAGGGGGTCGCACCATCTCATTTATGTATAATAGTTATAATAATAATAGTAGATGGTTAATATTTATATTTATATTTTTTTTAATATTTATATTGTTGTTTTATTTTATTGTATTTCAACTATCTCGGGGGCATGACAGTCCACCCCGCCCAAGATTGCTTGCCCTCAAGCAATCACAACTAAGATTTTTTTTCTTTTCTCTTTTTTAAATATCACTCCTTTTTGTGATGATATTAGTTTCAGTTGTGACACTTTGACAGGAATCAAAAATTCTAATCCAAGGGTGATTGCTATGGTTATGCTTGACCCTATATCCGTGGAGAGTGATTGTTTGTATGCTACAATAAGGTTAATGCCATCCTCTAAAGTATGAGGACGAAGTACTTGCTATTTCCCAATAACCTTCAACAACAAAACCAAGAGTTGGAAATTGGCATGACCTATTATTAAGACAAGTTCTCTCATGTTTCATTACCTTAGGGATCCTAAGCAATGATGCGAATTCTTCGTTACCCCTTGTTGAAATCTAAGATCATGAGGGGTTGTGTGAATATCAAGATGTGGGGCTGTCCTCTGCTTGACTTCTTCAGTTGGGACCTGCTGGCCCATTTTGGAGACCAGAGGCTTCTCGGTGGTGAAATTAGGGTTTCTTGGTTGGTGGTTTCTTGTGCTCACGGATTGGTGATTGAACTGCGGATTCCTTCTGGGTTTTTCGTGAGCTTTTCGGTGATGTGTTCTTCTTGGCATTCTGAGCACTTTCACGAATTTACTATTTTTAGTAAATTCTATTTCTGGCAGTGGTCCTGTTGGGTTCGGCACGTTTGGCCTTCTACTTCAGTATGTTCAGTTGGATTGCTCAACTTTGGCTTTGGGGCACGTTTGGAGAGATAAGTTGAATTATTTTAATAAAGTCACATTCTAATGTTATATTTTGCTGTTGACCCCCCCTTAGCCTAGTGATTGAACTTATGTTGTTTTTAAAAGAGGGTCTT
>VDFB02169757.1:0-141464 GCA_007258455.2 Sequoia sempervirens | reverse complement strand
ATCAATATATGTCGATATAAGTAAAAATATAGGTACAAAATAGCCATATAGGAATATAATGTCAAATATATCCAATACAAAATATGTACAAAAATGCAATATAGCCATACAACAAAGGGCTCTGGAATCAAAAGTAATTGCTCTTCATGCTCTTGAAATAAACTCTTGCCCTTTGTTGGTCGATCGGATGGCGATACATCTGTCACTCATTCATTTTGTGGTCGAGGAGTGCTCTTGTTGCTCCTCCTAAGATTTAGTTCTTGGTCAAGTTTTATCTGTTACAATAAGAAGTAAAGACATTAATATATATAAATTACATTAAAAAAAATGATCTATATAACAAAATAATCACTTACTACCATCTGATGATCACTCTCCACGAGGGAAATATTCAAATGCCCATGTTGAGGCATGTTGAAGCCCTTATAAACCATCCAAATAGAAATTAAACTACAAATCAATAATGGTTTGATTTTTCACTAACTAACATCTATAACAACGAATGTAAATTGAAATTTAGTAATTTGCCTCATACCTCCCCTGTCAAAGCCATCGAGGAGTCTATAGAAAATGAAACACTGATCTTCATTTCCCTTTGAACATTCAGAGGTGTATCTTCTTGCAACATCTAAAAATAAAACAACAAATTATTCAATCACTTAAAAATAATAGTGATCCAATGGCCATAACTTATAATGTATGAGATAATGAACAAAAATTTTGAGTACTTATTAAACTATATATTTCTTTTTACTATCATGCTTACTATTTTCCCCATCCACATCTACCCGAAAAGCACACACGTTTCTAGGCTTTACACATAGCGCCAGTCGGGTGAACCATCGACAAATGATTTCTTAGACATGTATGATAATTGTGGTAGCATAGAGAAGGTAGTGAACTATTTGAAAAAAAGCCTCAAAGAAATGGGGTCTCATGATGATGGAATTCCATTACAAAACAATGTGTCATTGCATTCCATCACTTTTAGGAATTTTTTCAAACAATTTATTGCCTTCTATGGTATTATGTTAGGATGGGGTGGATGGTATAGTGTGGCCTTGGTTATGAGATGGAGGGTGATCATGACATGAAGAGAGAGGGGTGGGACATGAACAAGTGGAATAAAAGGTGGAAGGTTCCATGGATTGGTAAATTGAGGATGAGGACCTTGAAAATAAATTGGAGGGGAATTTTGGCTAATGGGTTGGTTTCTATTCTTCAAGCAAGGGAGTCGCTTGAAAATGCCTTGTGTGGTCTCGTGGGTGATGTAATGGCATTCCATCACCATGAGACCACACTTATGAATTTTTTCATACTACTCAACGCCTGACTATGATACATTGCTTACTATTATGCTTTGATACAGAATTTTTCCAAGAACCATAGCTTCCGTCGAAAGCACCTATTTTAGGCTTTTAGCCATAGCAACAAGGAAGTGGGAGAAGCCAAAATGCTTTGGTACACATGTATGAAAAAATGTGGTGAAAGTATTAGAAAAAAGGGTGGTGAACTGCTTGAAGAAATTTTGAAGAATGGGGTCTCATGGTGATGGAATGGCATTCCATCACCATGAGACTTGAGGCATTTTTTCAAACTACTCACTCACCTTGTTCATGCTAATATTGCTTACTATTATGTTTTGATTGATTCTTTTCCAAGCATCCATAGTTTGTTGGAAAGAATTTTTAAAGATTTATCCATAGCAGAGGAAATGAACTATTTGGATAATTTTTTGGTAGACATGTATGAGATGTGGTAGGGCAGATTGCTTAGGGGTGCCTTCGCTCATCTCTACAGGATGTCCATCACCAAGGAGACCAGCATTTTGAGGTATTTTTTTTCTAAACAACTCATTGGCCTTGTCTATGCTATTTCTTAATACTATTATTTCATATATTCCTTCCAAGCATCCATAGCATAGACAAGGCAAAGGAACTCCGCTTGAAAAGATGCCTAATAAAAGTGGTCCTTGGAATGCCATGACAAGGAAATGCAATTGGAAGCCGCTCCCACTTATTACTTATTCTATGTGAAGTAATTGCATCATTGATTATGTTGACTTTCTAAAAAACTATATTTTAGTTGAAATTTTATCATCTATCAACATCTAGTTATTAGTTATGGAATGTGAAATAATGCTTTAAGTTTGAATGATGTGCAATGCAACATAATCTCCTCAAATTTATATGTGAATATAAAACTACACAAATATATTAAGTACAATTCATTAGTTAAACTCTTTATTCTATTACTCACGCGGAAGGTTTTCCTTCTTAAATCCATCAGCAGGGTTGGAGGTGTTCCCTTGAAACCTTGGGCCATTTCCTATTCAACATCCAAAATCACATATTAAAATACCATTCATAAAACAATGCTATTAACATGTAATAAATTTATAATTGTTTACTAGTTACATACCTCAACGGTAGATGCAGTGGAGAAATAAGCAGGTGTAGGGCCGATGTATCTAGTATCAACACTGTGACCTTGAAATTTTATTAAAATCATAAAACTAAATTAGTTAATCTTGCATTTCAAAATTGAAATTTAATAAATTAAATTCAATGAACATGCTAACATTTACCTAAGTATCAATGCCATAGGCCTCATTCAAAATGTCAGCTTCCCTCACCATCTCCATAGTTGCAGATGTATCTTGCGCAGAAGCCTCCTGAGTGTCATTGGGGTCATACGAACAAGTCACCCCGCAAGACTGACACAAATGGGATCAAAGCCCACCACTTGAAGACTCTCCTGGATAGAACTATAGAATAAGGATGGCATGTTGGATGACACTCTGGGTCAAATAACTAATGGCCTACAAAGTCTCTACCTCGGCACTCTCCTTCGCAATGGAAGGGATAACAATGTGCTCATGAGGTGGCCTAGTGAGAGGTTGTCTCCCTTTCCACGTAGGATCTTGTTGTGCACCGGGTCTATTTTGAGCCGACCCCCCACCTCTCCCTTGGAAGTCCCTCATATCAAAATAATTCAAGATTTTGTTCAAGATGAACTCACAATATAGTTTCCTAAGGAAATACTTTGGGACTTCACAATTGTTGCATGATGGGTAATCAAAAACCATGTATCACCTATCCCAAAAAAAGTTCCTAATCTGTTGGTGGTGGCACCAATGGATAGGAAACCTCTTCACATTGAGGGTAAGATTTTTATTTGTGTGTGGGTCAGTGAATAATGAGCACAAATCAAATTTTGTAATTTTTAGATCTTTTACATCTTTATATGATAATTTATCCTGATAACAAGCCCTAGTCGCCTACCTCCTATCTTGCCAACTAGTTAATTGTTTGTTGATTGAATCTACATTTTTTAACATTTCTTTGAGTGGAGTTTCTAGGGTAATTCTTTCCACGGTTGAACCATTTGGATTGTTTAACCTCCTGATTAAATCCTCAATTTTTTTTTATTGTTTTCAATTTCACTCATTAACTTTTGCTAAGTGCCAAGAGGATGTTGAAGGATTGGTGGAGGATATTGTTGTTATTGTTGTGCTTGTTGAGGATTTTGAGGAGGGTTTGCAAGTTCATTAACATCTCATACAAATTCAAAAAATAAATATCAAAAACAACTTAAAACTAACAAATTCACAACAAAAAACAAACAATCCTTACCTCTCAGACCTCCTCGTCGACGCGGCAACATCCTGGCAATGAAACAACAGTTTGATGAAAAATATTACAAAATGGCTCCTCCTAGAATGCGGGTGGGGAAATGAGGGGTTTTGGCCACGGGCAGAAAAAAAACATAGTCACAATGAAAATGATTTCAAATTCCTTTTTTTTTGCTTTTAATAGCTCATAACACAAGCACATTATAACACACTCACATTATGGGCTTGTTGTGGCTGAGCCTTAGGCTCATCACACCAAGCCATAACGCGAGCGCATTATAATGCGCTAAAATTATGAGCTTTCAAAAATTTTTTAAAAATTTGGCCACAAATTGGCTACCCATCTTTTTTCATCCACCCTTTGAATCTATGGTAGCATTTACAGTCATTGTATTCTATTTGGCGATGTAGATTTTGCATCATCTAGTTTGACAATTTTGAAATTGAAATCAGATCACTTTTCTTGGTGTATTCTTTTCCAAGGACTTACCATTGAATTTAGGTTATCCCTTTTAGAATTCCTTGACCCCTGTCCTAGATCTCATAATGTTTAGACCTAGATTCATGAATTTTCAATCCTCTTAGAGCATAATTTTTTTCATGGCATGTGGTTCTTTTAGAGGATTCACCTTGCATCCCTCATAAAATCACCCAATTCTTGCATTATTTTAGGGTGGAGATTCTGTTCAATATATGGAAAGAGAAATTTGGCTATGTTTTATAATTGTTTTGTAGATCATCATGTTTCAATTTATACTAAAGTAATAATTTGTTATAATGTTTTAGTATAGATTCAAGTGTAAGATAAGAAATTTGCATTTGAGGTGGCCCATTTCTAGGTGCTCCTTGACCATTGGGGTAGTGCCCCTTGTGTAGTTTCTAGAGTTCTTCCATCTCTCTCTTCCTCTAAGAGTTTTTCACCTTTTTATGGGAACCACATGGATGTAGCATCTTTTCTTGAGGTAACTAAGAAAACCACTCCCTATCTTCTCCCTTATCTATGAGAAGAGATTATGGTTAGTAAGGTTGATCACAACTTTCTCTTTGGTACTTCACCTCTTTGTTTCGTATGGGAGGAAATTTTTGTGGACTATTGGAGGTGCCTCCAACTAGTTTTATTTTAGTAAATTCCCTCAACTAGCTCTTTCCATTTTTCTTGCTTGTGCTACAAAAGAAGAAGATAAAGATAATGATAATAATAGGTGGGATCCCCATGTGGACACTTTGCAACCTACTGATGTATGGGGTGAACCAAACAATTACCATCCTCCTCTTGCCCCTCTCCCTCCCTCTATTGCTACTACTCTCACCATGTATCAAATTTGTTTTGATTTTATGCTTTGGGCTATTTCCCCATATGAAATTTAAGGGTGTAATTTTTTTATCCATTTTTTTATGAATATGTGTGACACTATTTTTAAATAGTAACATAGACACACACACAATCAAACCTTTAAAAAAATTAAGAGTATGCCAACAAATTAACCAAAGCATACATATAGATTTGTAAAGATTTCTCAATGTATATTGTCTCATAATTATTAATATACACAACAACCTTACACCTAATACTTTTTTTGGTTTTATAATAATTTACATTCTTATCTAATTCTCTACTAATATTATTTTATAGATTATATTTAAAATTGGGTCCTTTATGATAGTATTTATTGAAAAATTTGAAGTAGAAAAAAAGAAAGAAAAATATTTAGATACTCTTTGTATTTTAAGCGACCTTGATGTATATGCTTTATTTTAGTTAAATTATTGTGAATTATTTATGGTCTTTATTTGGTTTGGGGTTATTTTTTACCAATTGAATTGTTTTGACAATCTCAATATTTTATTTTCAATTATAATGTTGTATTCTATTAATTATTTTATTCATAATTTTTTCTTCAATTAATTTTTTTCTATGTAAAATTTATGTATAATTTATTATATATTATTTATCTTCAAATTTATAATTATAATTATTGTATTAATATGTTAAGTGGAGAAATTCAAATTAAAGATTTACATATAAACATAAAATAAAGAAAATAATTATAATTAGAAGAGGAATAATCTAAAAAATCAGAATATCAAGAAATCTATATTCATTTTATTGCAAAATAAAATAAAATTTAAAATTTATTAACTAAATAAATATTAGTGAAACATAAACTTACATAATTTTGCTAATAATATACATACACACATCTATATAGCCAAACCTACCTTGCCTTGGTCTTACTTTTTGTCAAGTTGAGGTTCAGAAGGGGCGAGTTGAGGCGAGACTAATCCCCTGAGGATACACTCAATGACCCACAAACCATGTGCATCAGACAAACCCGGGCCTTAGAGTCGAACCCAAAATCAATAGGGAGAAAACTCATGGTCCAAGTCAATTCCACTACCCGTGCAGGTTGTTAATAATATATAAGCATATATACTTTATAATGGAGGAGACACTTTCTCTTCTTTACCCACTTTTAATGAAAAATATTTATTATTAATCATACTTATTAATAAAATTTAATAAAAATAATATTTAAATTAGAAATTGGATAATAATATTAAATAGGAATATTTGGAGGACTGTTTGGAATAGATAGTATGTGTTGGGATGACATAATATTTAGTAATATTTTATCATTATTTATTTATTTATAAAGCATTCTAAAGTCAAAATACATCATATCATAATTAATGGCATAATACCAAAAATGAAATAGAAGATATTGTGATGAAAAATATTAAATATGTAAAATGATAGAAAATTTAATGTAAAAGAATAAATTTAAATATACAAATAATCAAATCCAAAATTGTCATTTCATAACAATTCTTTTATAAATATATTTGATATATAAATAATCAAATCCAAAATTGTCACCTTTCATAATAATAATCAAGATAGTAGTAAAGCACCAATATTTTTTATTATAATAATTTATTATTATCATTTTTTTTAACTCTATACAAACTTTATCATTACTCTTTTTAAAAGCTTATGGCTATTATGAGTCACTACATTTGCTAAATAATAATGTAAAAAATGTTTACCAATGAATAGTGTATAAAATTCCTTCTAAGTCAATTACTCATCATTATTGACACTTTTATAATGCTAAGTTTAACCCATTTAAACTTTGAACATCATTATCTTTACCAAATTTACGGGCACTATATAACTTTAATAATAATAAATAAAAGATGTACAATGTATTAACGTTTGCATTTATTAAAGCAACACATTTGTTTGTTTTGAACCATTCAAAGCAACTCAGTGTTACATGGTGTATATATACAAAGAATATGTCACATTGTGAACTAACATCATTTACCATCTTTGGCATCATCGATAACTATCTACATGGTTTGATTAGATTACATTATTTAAAGTGGTAGTGCAACCCAACTTTAAAATTGACCTCAAGAGCATGATATCTACCAAACATTTATCCAATGCATTGAATTAGTTTATGTATTTGGACTTTTTTTTTAAGGGTAAAAGTAACTTTCTTTAATGTCTATTTTGATGTGTTCTAGAGTCTTTTTGCATAATTATCATTTTAGTTAATTAAAATAAATGTAAATGGTACAAGTACAACTAGAATTTATTTAGGTAAAGAGTTGGAAAATGATAAAAAAAAAATATATTTTAAAAAATAAAATGTGGAGGATCTAGGCATATTTAATTTTTGAATTGATGAAGTGACATAGTTATTGGTGTTAGGGTTTAAGTAGATGGGAGCAATAAACATTAATAATTATATGCAGATTAAATAACCTAAAAATAATAATGAAGAGTAACACAAAATAGATCAATACAAAAATTTAGTGTGGTTCACCCAATATGGACTGCATCCACAAAAACTCAACCACCCAATGATTTTATTATCCAATGCAAAACAGATTACAATCTCATGAGTACCATACCACAACATACATCCCAGCCGCTTATAACAAGCTTTTTGGAAGCTTCTAAAATTAGGGTTTTACAAATGCATTTTTTCACTTGACGTGTTAGTGGGAAAAACCTTGACGTGTTAATGGAAAAAAAAAGTCGGGGGTTGTGTTCCCGAACCCCTGCTATCGGGGGCTACCACCCCCAAACCCTCACTCAAGGCCCAACCCAGCCTCGAACCTCAGTGAGGATACGTTACGAGTGTACAGTATTTGCATGATCAGTTGCCACATACAAACAATTGGCGATTAATAAAATATAGAAAATTAATTTATTTGAACTAGGTCAATCCCAAAGTTCAAGATTAATTTCATGGAATGTAGATTTTGATCTGTAGGGCATAATTTGGGCTTTCCAAAAGGAAACTTATGTGATCTAACTTTTTATGATTTCTAATATATGTTGGTGTGTAAGGATTATCATTAATTTAAAGTGTCTAAGGGAAGTTGCTCAATTGTGAGGGTTCATGCTCTTTTTAGTCAACCCCCTTTAAAGATTGACATTATGACCTATTGACATTTCATGCCCCCCTTCATGGCCCATCAATAATAACCAATTTGATAGATCTTTCCTAGGCCATCTTGCACGATATTACTTCTTTGGACCCAACATTAACCCTCTTTGTTCATGCCTTCGGAAAAATCTATGGAAAAAAATCCAAACATAACTAAGTTTTGGACATGTTGATGTTTCGGGCTTGCACTTACCCTCTTAATTGTATGCAATCACTATTCACCCCAAATTCACCTTCCTTTATTTTGAAAACCTTCTAAGTGTAGATTTTTTGGTCTTTTAGGCTGTCAGTAATCCTCTTAATCATTTGCATACTTTAGAGTTTCCCCAACCTTGAAGTCTAAGTCCTTATGAAAGTCCTCTTAGTGTTAGTTATGTTGGTCTTTTGGGTTTCGAGTTGTTGGTGTTCTATTCATCTTCCTAAACTATTAAAGGTGTTCATTAAGTGTCAACCCTATGTCTGACTTCTGACAAAGGAATTATTAATTGACTAAGGAATTTCCCTTTCAAAATTTGGGATTTAGGTCTTCTCCTTTCTTCCTTATCAATTCCAACCCATTCTGTTAATATTAAGCCTAAAGCCCGACACTTGAAGTCTTCCCTTCACAAGTTTTCCTAAGCCCCTTCTATTGGTTTTCAGCCTTTGAGTTTTCTCTTTAAGATCTTCCTTTTTTTCGATATGCATTAAGAGTCAATCACAACGTCTGATACCCAATGTATCCCTTTCCTCACATTATTCTAAAGCTTCTCACTAACCTTTGGACTTTTGGCATCCATTTTCCCCTCCTTTAGCAAGTGATAGGCCCAATGCATTATTCCCAATGAAAGAAGTCTATTGAGGGTTGAGGTTTTAGCGTACTTCATGTTCTTATTCTTCAGCATGTGGTAGGTAGTAGTTTCAAATTCCAATGTTCAACAAGGGTTTTCTATTTAGGGCTTCAAAATAAAGGGTGCTCTTCTCCTTATCTTTCTAACAAGAATTTACTGGTACTCCTAACACTCAACAAATATGGTCTTTCAGGGTTGCGAACAATTTAATTTTTTATTCATTAGTTTGATGGTTGGCTCAAGCCCAAAACTTTGACAATACTCCTAGGAAGTGTCTTTTCAAATTGGAAATGCTATTAATGCTTAATGAATTTTCTGAGATGTCCAATATTTGTTTCTATGGCTATCATTTATCTTGAAGAAAATTTGAACATATAATTTATTCTCCATGGAGTGATGAAGGTTATTTTGTGTTGTTCAAACTCTTTTACTACAATCTAATTATATCCTAAGAAGTCATCCATCATTGACACTAGCTTTAACTCTATTACCTATAGTGATTATCCATATTAGGCAATGGGAGATTATCCTTGAGGGAATTGATATTCAAATTTATAAAACCCATGTAAAAATCAATATCCCCATTTTTTTCTTATTAGAAATATGTGCGTGTAAGAGAGGGGAACCAACCATGTCAAGGCCCCAAGTCATGGAGAGATAAGAGAAGAAATCTTCCCTAGCTTACCTCACTCTAAAGGGGTGTTTGAAATGAGGGACGAGAATGATGACTATATTGTCCTTTGATCACTCTGCAGACCCAAAATCAAGATTGGGGCTAGGCGAGTTGGTTTTTAGATTTTTCACTATACCTCAGGTAGCTCTCTGCCTAAGGATGAAAGTGTGATTCTAGGATGACAGCGCGACATGATGGTGTCTCTCAGGTGTGCTAGCAACCATACAACCAAAGGACTAAAAATACCATACGAACCGTTAGAAAACAAGCCGATGACCTAGCTAATGACTTTTAAAGGAGAAAAATAGAATTACGAAGTATGAAAGATATAAACAGATGTGATAAAATAGATAGATAAGAGATAAAGTGATGAAGATAATCTCACCAAGTCACCAATTCGCTAGCTAGCTCCAAAAGCACAACCACCTACACAAGAAAGAGGGGAAATTTATTGGGGCTGTATAGGGGCCTGCCTTAGTCAGAACCCCATTTTGGTGTTTCCACATCCACGGATAGTCAAATAGAAATGATAGAGAAATGTATGACAAAGAAGTAAAGAAAGGAGTGCAAATAACACTACAAAACAGTAAAAAGCTACTCAACCAAATCGCAAAAGAGAGGAATGAAAATTCACCACCTCCACTAAGAGCTCACTAGACAATGGAGGAGAGAAGAGGACTTGAATAATCACCACACCCTCAACTGCAATGAAGGGAGGTTCCAAAAAACCTCAAGCCCACACTGCAATGGCTTGCTTCACACTTGCTTTACGGAGTTGATGGAGTGTTTTTGCTGCTCTAATGGAGTGTTGAAGTGTTGTTGAGAGTGAAGTGAAGGTCGAGAATGCTTGAGAGTGCAAGAAGTGATGGAAAAAAGATGAGTTGAATGAAGAATAGAAGAATTTAAAGGATAAGAGGGAGAATCTACCGTTTTCGATGTCGGTTGGTCGAAGAGGGATGTTACAAATCGTTCCCAATAGGAAGTGTAACACCTTTGCTAGCTTTAGATGCAAGAATCCATTAGGGACATAAGTTCACCATGTGGGAATCCTCAAAAAATATTCTTCTACCAACACAAAAAAAAAATTCCAAGTGGAAGGAAGTCAACCAGCTGATGTGGAATTTCTACTTTGGATTTGGTTTTCTAAGGTGAGGATGTGTAAAAGGGGAATTTGTGTAAGGGGTTAAAATTTTCTCCTATACATTTTACCCCCACTTTAGCGAGCATGAATACTGATGAGTGCTTTGGTAAAGTAGACTAAAGAGTGAATAGGGTTAGAAATTTATACTTGAACCATTGAGGAAGCAGACCACAATCTGGCGAGCTCAAAAGCGTAGGGTAGGAAAAGAACTCCATAGCCCCACAAAACTATGAAGTTGTAGATTGAAAGCATCTTACATCCCACAAACCTGCAAGGAGGAAACCCCCAAGATCTTTCACATGAAGGAAGCCCAAAGAAGTGAGCACCTCACATGCCTACAAAACTACAAGGAAGGTGTCCTCCAAGATCCCTCACATGAAGGAAACCCTAGAAAAAGTGCCTTACAGACCTGTAGACCTACAAGGAAGTTGTCCTCCAAGATCTCTCACATGAAGGAAACCCTAGAAAAAGTTCCTTACAGACCCGCAAACCTACAAGGAAGGTGTCATCCAAGATCTCACATGAAGGAAACCTAGAAAAAGTGTCCTACAGGCCTGCAGACTTGTAGGGAAGGTGTCCTCCAAGATGTCTCACATGAAGGAAACCTAGAAAAAGTGCCCTACATGCCCACAGATTTGCAGGGGAGCGACCCCCAAGATCTCTCACATGGAGGAAGTTTAGAAGAAGCACCTTCTAGGCCTGCAGGCCTGCAGGGAGGTATCCCCCAAGATCTCTCACATGGAGGAAACCCAAGGAAGGGAGACTTAGTAGAGTCAGAAAATGGCTTTATAGGTGCACCTATAAAGTGACATGTTTACCCATAGATAGAACATGTCTAAAAGTAGCCACATAGGTAAATAAGCAAAAAATCATGTAGACAATCGATAGATTGGAAAGCTTTAAAAGGGGTCCCTTAGGGACCCGACATTAAGAAAGGGGTCCACTCAAAGGCCGCGTTGTTTGAAAGTACAGAAGAGATGTTTTTTTCTCAAATCAATTTGTCATCAAGGAATCCTTTCAAAAGATGTTCACTTCATCAAGGAATTTGAAAGGAAGAAAATGCCCCCTTGCAAGGGGAAGGTCAAAGTCGCTCCCTCCTCGAAGGAAAGGTCTCAAGTTCTTTCTTTGCGAACCCATGATGAAGGAAACACATTCTGTTAGGGTTTCAAGTCGAGAATATGATTATTTGAAAAAGTTTTCAAAGATTCTCGAGAAAAGATTCGTTGGCAATGAATACATTTTCCAAAAATTAGAGTGTCATAGAAATGGCATTGTCACACATGAAAGGGAAAACTCAAGAAAAGAAAAGAGATATATAAGAAAAGAGTGCAAGAGAAATAAACACAAACATAGGGCACAAGAGGTGATCTAATATTTCAGGGTCAAAGTTGTTCATATATATATATATATATAAGTATAATAATAGTATATAAAATGAACTATCATCAACCCCCTACTATATCAGACCATGTGAAGAATGCACAAGAGGAAAAAGTAAAAATAAAAAATTGGGTCAACATGGAAGGGAAGCCTAAATGCCTCCAACACTTTGCATCATCCCCAATTTACTGAAAGTGAATCACAAACATGGAAGAATGATTATACAAATATAAGAAGGTTTATGACACAAAATCCACTCCTGTATCCAAGCACCAACAAGGGTGACAAGGGTCATCCAGGAACACATAGCAAGATCATGAGGGAACACATCACTACACACACACACACATCTAATCTAAAGTTAAAGAAGATGCCTCCCCCTAACCCTGATCAACGAAGAGGTCATCTGCTTCCCACTACAGATCATCATAAGGGGAAGGAGGATGAGCTTGTAGTGGCAGGATGTTAAAAGGAGGAGCTTTAGACCCTCCCGCAATAAGGGCTAAGGAAGAAGGCCCCGCAAGGTCTCCTCCACTCGAATCTTGTGGAGCTATGGTCAACGATTTCACAAAAATCATTGACAAGGCCAAAAATTCATCTAGAGAGTGAAACATGCACTTCACTAGAGTGTCATGTTGTACCTCAAGGGATGGGGAAGCTTGTGCTTGAGGTTCACCGCTAGGCTCACTGAGTGACTCGGGAGTGGTGACAAACTCAGGGGAAGCCAAGACTAGTTTCGTTACTAAAATAGAACAAGTCAGCATGGGACCACCTTTGGAGAAGGTGGGATCCTCTTACGTCCTTTGTTGCTAGAAGGACCACCCTCCACCTTCTGCTCCATTAGGGTATGTGAACTCCCCACAAATGAGAAAAAAGGTGTGAAGGAAGAAGAGGAGGAGAAAACCGTAGAAGATACCACTGAAGTGTTCAGAATATCCATGGGTTTTGGGAAAGGAGGGACATCTGGAAGGGACATCAACAAAGGTGGATCCACTGATGGAGTGATGAACACCTACACCTTTTAGGGTCGGGTGCATTCATACTCACGGTGAAAGCTGGAAGTGATGTAGATCTTGTTTGAACAAAAGCAGAGGGGAGGAGAGAGGAGGACACAACATGAGGCCTTGATACAGGGGTGGTCATCTCCTCTTCCTTCCTCTATAAGGTATCCTACTCAACTACGAGATCTTTTCGTCAGCGCTTGCATGCAAGGTAGTTTCTATGACTCTTCAAGCTAGAGACTGGAGGTTGCAAAGGAACAAAAGGCTCTTGCTCAGCCATGGGAGTGTCCACCACAACTATTTATAGTGGAGGGAAAGGCTCCAGAAGGGGAGTAGGAGGAGTAGGTTGAGAAGCAACCAAGAGAGTCAGCCCTAATGCCTTGACAGTGAGCCTCTTCCCATTTACTACCTTGGGAGCATAATCGATAGGAGGTTGTGAAGGCTGAGACATAGAAGATTCCCCATGGAGACCTTTCTTCCTGTTATACTGAACGGGCCTAGGCTCTGTGGGTAGAACAAGAAGCTCAAACACGGGATGCTTGGGATTTCACCAAGCAAGCACCATAGGATTCTCTCACAAACACAAAATAGAATCTGATGGCACCAAAGCAGTGTGAGAGGAAGCATCAGGCTAAACAACAAAAGAGGAAAAAGGAGGATCTCAAGACCACTTCTCTTCTTCCCTTCTACATGACTTGGTGGCAACACTGTCAGCTTTTAAGCAAGCCCTATGTGAAATAGAATACGGTAATGGAGGGTATCTCACTCTTGGCATTAAGCACCCTATCTTGTAATTTTGATAAGTTTGATACAAGAGGTCCTTCCTAGGAAAAAGAGGACCAACTGGTGCAAAAAAAGAGTAATCCAAGGAGTAACTACCATGGGAAATCAATAGTTTATAACCGATGTCATGAATTACATGCATGAAACACTCATGGACAAATTTTAAACATTTATGCACAACCGAGGGCACTTCATTCATAGCTACTAACTAGGGGATACCCAACTTCACTCTAAAGAGTTCAGATCTAGGGATTATGTCGAACAAAAGATTCATAGATTGAGGTCAAACCAAAACTGACAAGATGATACTACCAAAAGGAGGTATGGAAAGTCCATCATGCATGTGGATGGTGCTCACAAGTGCATCGTACCCATCTTTATGCAAAAAGTTAATTAGCATGATGTCCGTAGTTATGATGTATACTTGAGATGTTAGATCAACAAGAACACCTGCTATGATGTTTCTGTTGATTTGTGCAACGATGTAGAGAGGAGATGGTTCTGTATTAAAAACCATCAACAGATCCTATGAGGTGAAGGTTATGCCAGTACCACTACTCACATGTTTCATAAAGGGGATAGGTTGATGCAAAAAAGAGGTCATTACATGTAATAAACAACACTCTCACAGAGCCTCCCAAAGGTTGAATGGTAGGACGATGACCCAATTAAGGTTTCATTGCGCAACACTTTCAGAACCTTCCAACTATGCCTACGAGGGTTCATAGGTTGGGTTGTAAGGTGAAGGACTCACAACAATCACACCTACAACACTCCTAGAACAAGAGGAAAGGAACTTTCAGTATCGCCAAATGAAACCAAAATGGTTCACGTTGGGTTCACCAAAAATGTAAGAGAGGGGACCATCCATGTCAAGGCCCCAGGTCATGGAGAGCCAAAAGCGAAAGGCTACCCTAACTTACCTCACTCTAAAGGGGTGTTTGAAATGAGGGACAAGAATTATGAGGACTATATTGTCCTTTGATCACTCCGTAGACTCAAAATAAGGATTGGGGCTAGGCGAGCCAGTTTTTGGATTCAACACTATACCTTAGGTAGCTCTCTGCTCAAGGATGAAAGCGTGGTTCTGGGATGATAGCATGGTGCACTGGAATGTCTTAGGTGCACTGGCGTCCATACAACCAAAGGACTGAAAATATCATATGAACCATCAAAAAATAAGTTGATGACCTAGCTAGTGAATTCTAAAGGAGAAAAACAGAATTATGAAGTATAAAAGATATAAATGGATGTGACAAAATAGATAGATAAGAGATAAAGTGACAAAGATAATCTCACCAAGTTACCAATTTTCTAGCTATCTCCAAAAGCACAACCACCTACACATAAGAAGGAGGGGAAATTTATTGGGAATGTATAGGGGCCTACCTCAATCAGACCCCTATTTTGGTGTTTCTACCTCCACAGACAACCAAATAGCAATGATACCAAAATTTATGATAAAGAAGTAAAGAAAGGAGTTCAAATAACACTAAAAAATAGTAAAGAGTTACTCAACCAAATCGAAAAGGAGTGGAGTGAAACGTTACCACCTCCACCAAGAGGTCACTAGCCAATGGAGGAGAGAAGATGACTTGAACAATCACCACATCCTTGACCGCGATGAAGGGAGGTTCCACAAAACCTCAAGCCCATGCTACAATGGCTTGCTTCACACTTTCTTTATGGAGTTGACAGAGTGTTGTTGCTGCTATAATGGAGTGCTGAAGTGCTATTGAGAGTGAAGTGAAGGCTGAGAATTCTTGAGAGTGCAAGAAGTGATTAAAAAAATATGATTTGAATGAAGAATGGAAGAATTTGAAGGAGAAGAGGGAGAATCTATCATTTTTCAAGGTCGGTTGGTTGAAGAGGGATGTTACAAACCGTTCCCAATAGGAAGTGTAATGCTTCTTCCAGCTTTAGACATAGGAATCCATCAGGGACATAAGCATGTTGTGCGAATGTCTACATGCCACGCGAGTATCCCCGACAAATATTATTCTACTGACACAACATACAGATTCCAAGTGGAGGAAGTCAACCAACTGATGTGGAATTTTTACTTTGGATTTGATTTTCTAAGGCGAGGATGTGTAAAAGGGGAATTTGCATAAGGGGTGAAAATTCACTCTTATATAGTTAGAGACCTACATTGAATGTTACTACTAGATTTTTCAATTCCTTTTATATTTTAAGGGTGGGAGTGGGGTTGATAAGATACTATTAATTATTTTTTTTACGAAGCTCCAACTAAATGGTTATTAAATGAACAAGACAATTGAGAGGGGGGGTGTGTATCAGTTGTATCTTATCAAAACATCAAAACCCTTATTAACATTTAGATCCACATGCATTCATTAAACCATTAATTTGTTATGAAGTTTTAACATGAAAAACAAATAACAAAAATTGAAAAAACTTCAATACCATGCACAAGAGAATGCCAGATTTACGTGGAAAACCCTTGAGCAATGAAGAACTATGGTGAGGATTATCTCACAATATAAGTAATTACAAAATCGATTACAAGGGATCAATTCTAGAATAGGACACATTTTCTAGAAAGGATCACACCCAAGGATCCCTGCTAGAATAGAAAAATAAGATAGAGAAGAAATGTTACACAAAGAAAATGATCTCAATGTAGTAGAAAATCAACCACAACAACTCCAACACCTTCGCATTATGTTTGAATGATTGTAGGCACCTTCTACTCATTGCATCCAGTAATTCAAAACTTGGAATCTCGCACTGCTCAGCTCAAATTTGCATCACTTGCATCACACACTTCACACTTTCATCTATCTTTACCTCCTTCAACAATTCAACTCATACTTACACCATCCTCAACCTTGAAACCCTTTCCAAGGTTGGCTATGCACCTCAAACATACAAATTCAAATTAATTCGGCATCAAAACACTTCTATGGTGGATAGAAGTGAATGTGGACCACATCAAAACTTAATTGGGACCCAAACCAACAACATCACTCAAGCACATGCTACCAAAAATAATATTTATCCTTCGCATGTAGTGTAAACACCAAGTCAGTTGTTACCCATGCAAACACCATTAAACTTTTAAGTGCACGCTTCCACAAACCCAAATATAACTTGTGAACCACACACCATGCTTGAACATGATCTAGAATATTCCTCAAACATCTTGAAATCAAACAAACTCCTTCGCAACAAATTCCACTTGAAGAATGTACAAACCTAGTACACTCAGAAAACATTTCCATACACTGTTATTTGAAAACTTATCTTCCAATGCACCAAACCTTAGATCCTCTTTCCTGAGGTAAACTACCAACACCATCAACACTTCTTCTAAATTGTAAGACTTGAAGCATAACTATGGAGAAACATGGAGTAAAAAAATTTCTCTTAGACACCTCTGCAATGCGTAGTCACACACTAGTGAACATAAATTCTATTGTATGATGATCCAACATACCATCTCTTGGATATAACATCTTTGAACACCTCTCACCAACATATCTGAATTGCATAGATAGATCTTTATCCTAGAAGAAATATAGAGAAAAACCAAAACATCTCTCTATAACCTAGAATAACACTACAACACGCTATTTCCTATTTTTATCAAATTTTCTCAAAAGCACTTGGAAACCAAGGACCAGATACACATCCAAAACATCTTCATTGCTACTACATCCATAGATAGAAGCTTATCAAGGTAGAAACAAAGGTTAAAACCAATAGCTTAATTGATGACAACATAATGCAAAAAATCAAAGCACAGACAACACCAACTGTTCATTTTCAACACTAATATCTCTCAACACGTACAATTGAAATCAATGAAAACACAAGCTTTTTGACATCAATGACAACACCAATCTGCATATACTTGCAACAATCTCCTACTTTGTCATTGATGGCAACACATGATGTGAAAAACCATCAAATACACAACTTTGAACATACTTGTTTCCTCTTATCTTTTCTCTTTACTCACTCTCCCCCTTACATGATTATGTCTTCAACTAACTTTCTCTTTCACATGTTTCTCTCTCTCTCTCTCTCTCTCTCTCTCTCTCTCTCTCTCTCTCTCCTTAGATCTTTTTCTCTCCCTTGTGCTTATGAATTTTTCACATGATTCTCTCTCCCCATTATTACTTATTCTTTTTCAAATTAATCTCTCTCCCCCTTTGACATCAATGGAAAATGATAGAATGTTTTGCATTATCCCCCCTTTGACATTACATAACTGCTTTGTAACACTTTTCAATTACTACTCTGAATAATCCCCTTTAGGAGCATACACAAATCGATAACAATCTGCAATACCACTACCTACTCCCCTTGAGAGGTAGCCACCAAAATTAGTCTAGGATAAGGGATAGATCTTGAAATCCACTAGACTAATGCATCTCCTTATGCATCTAGTGTTGTAAATTGGAAGATTTTCATTGATGTAAACATTAACATCCATATACCTTATTGAAACTACTTATATAGATCAATAGTTGCTCCTGTTTGAGCTATGCTAATCTAGTACTAATTTGGTATTTTGGTTTAGATTATCCTATCTTTTAAGAATCATTCAAAAGCTATTAATATGTTCTATCTTGACATCACATGCATCTACTGACAATATTTCAGTTGGCTTGGTTATATGGTTGGAAATACATAGTTAGCAATAAGTTGGTACATAGTACTCAATTTATATACTTATTCGATGCATCAATTTTTTAGTCTGGATCCTACTATAAAGAAGGAAATCACTACAGGATTTTGTACATAAAGATTCATGACTATGAGACTCATCTTACTTCGAAGTTTTATGATGATATAAAAATGCATACGAAATATATGAATAACAGTGTTTTGTTCTAAATATTATAGTAAGTTTTTGTATAAGTGCGCTGATGTGGGAGATTCCTCATTTTCTCATGATTATTTTTTTTGTCTTTTGAAGTTGAAGATAAGTTATTTAATGTTTTCTAAAGGAGAATTTGATGTGTTAACAAGTTTTTGCATTACACGTTTGGCGAATTTCATATATGTTTGAAGTCTATGATGTTTAGGCCTAACTCTAATTGACCTAATTATGAATTTGTATTAAGAAGATTAAATATGCATTGTGAATGATAATTGGATCTATATTAGGTCCATGCCAACCTATATCATATATTACATGATTGTGTTTTGCGCGAAGATGAATATGTTTGGAGGATAAAACTGACAGAGTTAATTTTGATTTGAAATAGGGCTACTCTAATTAGGCCAACCTAATTAGTGTATGTGAATGTATATTGTACATATATGTAAGAATTTTTTGAAGGAAATGAACATGAAGATGTGTGAAGACATATAGAGAGATATGATGAAGTTGTGAAAGTCAGAGGTATAGTGTATGGATCGTTGTATGGTGTGAATGTGTGAAATTGTATGTGTGTGCAGACATAATTGTTCTATATTGAGAAGTGTTTTATATTTAGTGCTTCATTGGAATTGAACTCCAACATAGGGAAGGTGCATTATATCTCAGTTCTTACTTTAGCAGTGTTTCCATGCTCTATTTTTGTAAATTACTTCAGGCAGTGAGCCTTCAAGGATAGTGAGTCCTGGTAGTGAGCCATTGTAAAATTCTATATCTGGATATATTATATTGTGAGTTAATCCTCACCACGGTTTTTCCCACTTTGGGTTTTCCATGTAAAAATTCTTGTGTTCATGTGTGTTATGATCTTGTGTTGATTCCATTCTTTCACTTGTTATTACTATTAAAATTGTATTATTATTTGAATGGATATTATGTAAATGGTTTAATGGAATAATTATTCACCCCCCTTTGAGTATTTTGGGTGTTCAACAATTGGTATAAGAGCTTAGATCCTCTTGAGAAGTCTAGCAACTTGAGGAATATTTTGAAATTTGAATGCATGACAAATAAGAGATTTATTATTCCTCTTGAAGAGTTTTCTACTGAACATATTGAAGAAGATTGTATCTTAGATAGTAATGGTGAACTTGAAATTTCTTTTGAAGATCTTGACAAAATTGAAGAAGAAAACAAAGATTTGAAGGAAAGCCTCAAGGAAGCAAATGACTGCATAAACAAACTAAGAGAAAAAACAAGAAATTCAAAGAAATACATACCGAAGTTAGTGAGCAATTGAAGAAAGAAACTGAGTATATCATCGGATTGAAAGAGAAAGTGGAAGAAAAGAGGACAATTGAGGACTATCAGAAAGTTGAAATTCAGAGCAAGACTGAGAATGTATCAATCTTGAACTAGAAGTGGTAACTTTAAGATCAATTATGGAGAAAGAAAGAGCTCATGAAGATAAATTCAAGACAAGTTCTGCAATGCTTGGTGAGTTGATTGCTGATCCAAAAACATCTAAGGACAAGAATGGTCTAGGACATGAGAATAGATAAAGTTCAAATACTAAGAGGATTGAAGACAAGAAAGATGTTAGCGAGATCTAAAACTAGAGGAACAAAGCAAGAAGACCTCCTATTAGACAACCAAATGCTCAAAGGTACTCATATTTTAATGGTATCTATTATTCCTACAATAGATTTGGACATAAGGAAAAATATTATGGAAATAAAATAAAATAGAATGATAGAATGAATCAAAATGCTTTATCATTCTTTGATCAATTTTTTAAGTGCAAAAGAATTGGACAAAGATACAGAATGCAGAAATTAGATGATGAACAAAATGATCTATCCCTTCAATGGTTATTGTTATCACTACAACTTATTTGGATACAAGGCTAACTAGTGTCGATATAGATTGAATAAAGTAAAATTTTGGTGGAAGAATGTTGTTTGTCATATTTCCAGCAAACCGAGACATTTTTCCAAGATCGCAGAAGCAAAAATATGAAAAAGGACTATTCGGTAAAGAGATATGAACTGGTCATTAAGGTTGATCTAGCAGAAGTTAAGAAGGAAATGGAAATGGAAGTTGAAAATTGTCTCTGGTTTCTGCTTCTTAATTATTGGTGGAAGCACTACTTCTATTCATTTCAAGTAACTTCCCTCTTTCAAGCCAAGGTCAATCTTTTCTTATACAACATCACTCAAGTTCCTTTTCTATTTTCCTTTTGCTTTATTCTTCTTCTAGGAGTGGAAAATGGTGCAACGGGGGGTGCATTTCTCTTTTTAGAAGCTCTGGGTTGGGTCCAGAGGAAGCAGTTACATTAACTACATTAGGGTACTATGCTCTACCTTCTTTCCTTTCACTATTGCAACTGCATTAGGTATTTGAGGTAATGCATAGGTAGTGGTGGAAGGTGCTCTTCTTGATCTTATAGGCCCGAAGGGCACTTCAACTGACCTGTCTCTCTTCTCTTCTACAACTTCCCTTAGCCTTTCAACATCATCCTTAGAAAGTGAATTCATTTTGAAAAATGCCTCAACATTTTTATTTACCCTTTTAGCCCTTTGGGGTGTTGAAGTTTCCAAATGCACTTTGATTGACTTCTCTTCATATGTACCATGTCAGGGCAGAGTGGGATCCTTACAGTTTTTTAATAGTATTTCAATGAGGCTCTTAGCTACTTTCTCAACAATCTCATATCCTAGAGGCTCTATCCATATATTTCTAGGTTCTAATGCCTCTATAATGCACTCATCAGTGGACACTAGGAAATTTATCTCCTTTGTACATTTACTTACTAAGCTTTTTGGAACTCTTTCTCTTTCATGCATATTATTCTGAAAAACTACGAAGAATGTAGTTAGAGCGTCACCCTATGCCTTGAAGTCTCCAATGCTATGTAAATGTTCAAATATTTGATGTGCCACTGGTTTGTTTGTATTCCATATAATATGTTTTCCTAGGTAGCTCTCTCAGAAAGTAAAGTAGCAAATAGACTACCAATGTTCCAAACTTGAATGGATATTTATTTGACTTGGCCTGGCTCAAGTTATCCATAAGTTATTGCTAGAGAAACTCACACAAATCATAGTCTCTTCCATTTACCACCATGTCATGTGCAACTTAAATTACAATTGAAGACACCAAATTTCCTCTGTTGTTGAAGTATATTTTTTTACCTATCATAATTGTAGCATACTTCACAACAAGGTTTGTAATGGGTTTGGTTGTTAGTTCTCTCCCATCATATGTGGCACCAGTTAATTTCATAAGCACATCATTTTTCATAACCTTTAGTATTGGTATAGGTCCAGTGTCATAGAGACCAATCACAACTTTAATCACTTCCTTGGTAATTACTCCAGGCACACTTGTCTATACAAATTTATCATGCACTCTGCTAAGTGCTATCCTTACAAACTTTGCATCCATTCCACGACAAAAATATTGGAACCAATTCCATACATCTAGCTTCTTCCATACAAGATTTTCATATTTTGGTTTTATCAAGTAATTTTCTCCAATAAACTCCTTTATCCATTGATCCTTGAGTTCTTTATAGTTAAATTCTTCCAATTTCCCATGAATGCAATTTCTAGTATTCACGGTGGGTAAGACATTGTTTGGAATTTGTGAAAAATCACCCACAGGGTCAATTTCTTAAATCTTCCATGAAAACCTTTTGAATATTGATCTAGTTCTCTCAGAGGTTTCAACCATAGTGGGAGTGGCCATTTTCCCCTCAATTCTCTTATATATTCTTATGGAAATTACTTCTAATTAAAACCCACAAAGTACATATAGCTATAAATTATACCTTTTTTCACACTTAAAAAAAAACTAGGGTTTGATACCAGATCTTTTAATCGACTTCAAATTGATTTAACTCTCTTTGATTTTCTTCCAAATGTGTAAAAGTGATTTAACTCAACTTAGGTTTTTATTTTATACCTTACTGATCTACCCTAATATTCCATTTACTGCATTCCATTCACAAAAACCTAATAAACACTTTATGAATACACTGTAAACCCTAAAATGCTTTACAAATCTTTAAATTTGCATCTTTTTTGTCAAAAACTTTTTCAACATCTTCAAAATGACAATTCACTTCACATATCTATGTGTCACTACTTGACACCTCTTATATCAAGGGTTTATTAGATTTCTTTGTAATTGCTCCCCCTAAACCCAATATTGGATTTCATTTTTAGAAGAAGTATCTGCACTAGATGTAGGTACAGATGCATTTAATTCATCCTTATTCTCAGGTTCTTCCTTTTTCATCCAAATTTTCTCCATTTCCTTTTTGACTTCAGTAGGATCCAGTTTATTCAAAGGTTTATTCCTTTGTTTTGGATTATATTTATTCCCATTTTTACTTCTACAAAATCTTGAAATATGTCCTAGTTTGTTGTAAGTGTAGCACACAACATTTTCTGACCAGACTGATTTGTATTTAACCTTGATATGTACCAGTTAGCTTTATTTCCAAATGCATAACATGTGTAGCAATAATCTCGAAAATATTGAATCATTCTACTAGTATTGAATTTATTCATCATTATATGACTTTTGCACTCAACCGCTCTATGCCCAAACTTTTTGCAAGTAAAACATTGTCCAGAAAGGAATCCAACATTTCGATTCATTCTACCTCTACATTTTGTTGCTCTATGATTAAATTTATTGCATGAAAAATAAATACCATTGAAAGATGGGTACTTTTGAGCATTAGGTTGTCAGATAGGAGTTCCTTTGGTATTGCTTCTTTGATTCTTGATCTGTCTACCATTTCTTTGAGTCTTCCTTTGATTGTCAACCTTGTTAGGAGTCTAATTTTCTTTTGAGATTTGTTCTCTTCAAGTCCTAAACCACCTTTATCCTTAGAAGGTTTATAAAACACAATCAAATCATCAAGCATTGCAGAACTTGGTTTGAATTTGTCCTCATGAACCCTTGCTTTCTCTATGTCATACCTTAGGGTTACCACTTCTTGTTCAATATTTGTACATTCATCAACCTTGCTCTAAATTTCAACTTTCTAACAATACTCATTTCTTTTCTTTTCTTCCACTTGCACCTTTAGTCTGGTGATATCTTCATTTTCTTTCTTCAACTAATCACTGACTTCTCTATGCCTTTCTTTGAACTTATTGATTTTCTCTCTTAATTTTCTAATGCATTCATTTGCTTCTTTTAAGTTCTCCCTCAAAGTTTCTTTCTCATTTTCAATTCTTTCTAGATCTTCAAGAGAAACATGGAGTTCTTTAGTTGTAGAGATCTCTTCTAGAGGAACATGACACTTTTTGTCAGCCATGTGTTCAAAATTCAAAATCTTCCTTAAGTTGTTAAACTTTTCCAAAGGAACCAAGTTCTGATACCAATTTTTGAACACCTAGAATACTAAGGGGGGGGGGTGAATCAATATTCTACTAAACCATTTAGCTGCCAAACATTCAATAATTAAAACATATCTAATTGCAACTACAAACAAAGACATGAAAGGAATCATAACACCACATGACACATGAACACCAATATTTTTACTTATAAAACCTAAAATGGGAAAAACCATGGCAAGGATTAGCTCACAATATATTATAACCAGTTATAAGATATTACAGGGGTACACTACCAGGACACACTATCCTTGAAAGGATCACAACCTGAAATGATTACAAAAAGAATGGAGTGCAACTCACTGCCAAAAGATGTACTAATGAATACACCTTCTATGTGTTGAGTTCAATTCCAATTAAGCTTTGGAATAAAAAATCTTGCACCAGTTTGTAGGTTCACAAAAACTATCTACAACTTCACACAATATCACACTATCAAACATCATTGCTTATTACTTATCACATATCACACACCTAGATCTCTTCTTCAATACAAAATGTTTCATATATATACATTGTTATATCTACATATATCAATTAGGTCGGCCTAATTGGGTGTATACATACTCGATTCAAAATAGCTTGTTGGCTCAGACCAAAACTTCTTTCGTGCTAAAAAAACATACAAGACATAAATTAGGTTAGCTTGGACCTAAGAAAGATCTCTTTAACCATCCACGAAGTGTACACCACTTATCCATGTCAGCCAAAGGAATATGCAAATCCTGTATGCCGAACTTTTTTCATTTATATCTTGCATCCCATTCAACCAAAATTGTTGAATTTTTTTCCATAGATGCAATTAATAGTCCTAAATAACATATTAAAACCACATAGGTTGATCTTTTAATATGAAAAATTCTATACCAAATTACTGGATTAGAGTAATAGAAGCACTATTTACCAGATGGACAAAAAATGTCACCAAACAATGTTGGCATCAATAACAACACACTGGAGGGCTTCTTCTTCATTCTTCCACCACTACATCCATAGATAGAAGGTTATCAAAGTAGCAATAGAGGTTAACACCCGTAGCTTAACTGATGACAACATAATACAACAAATCAAAGCATAGACAACACCAAGTATTCATCTCCAACACCAATCTCTCTCAACACACACAACTAACATATATGATAACACAAGCTTGTTGACATAAATGACAACACCAATCAACAATACTTGCAACAATGATACACTCAAATAAATATTTCCTATAATATTTCAACTCATCATAAGACCAAGTGAAGCATTTTGTATACCTTTTTAACAATTTTATAAACATTTTGTTCTTTGTTGATTTCATTTTCTTCTAAGGTATATAATTCTATGATTTGATTAGTTTACAAGGTTTACACCATCTACATCTTCTTCGTTGGATAGCTTACTCCTTATTTTATGAAAATCAAGAATATCAAACATTCTTTCAAAAGCAACAAGACTTTTCGGAAAAGTATTTGTTTTCAGTTTTGTAACTTTATTTCCAAAAAGAGTCACTTTTTCTACCATAGGCTACTAATCAATAAGTTGGTTTTCAAAAATTATTGATGCAATTTAAGAACTCATATATCTATTTATCATCATTGAATACCACCCAAATATAGATTTTATCAAGGATGTAAGGTTAGTTAATAATTTTAACAACATATATATAGTGATGGGATGGCAAGGATGTGTCCAAATTTGAATCCAATACAACAAGGGAATTAGATATTTTATTCTTCTCTCTTTCAACTAATTTGATATCAAAATCATAAAATATGTCAATAACATCCCACATAATATTTTTATACATCTTCAATCTCTTTTCTTTTACACCACATGTGCCTCTAACCCGAGGCTCTATGAATTTTTTTATCACAATGAAGTCTAACATATTTGATTACATATATAGAAGCCACATTATTAGTGCATTCAAAGTTCAAATTTAAATTTGAATGTGTAGTGTCCTAAAATTACACCATATGAAAATTCTACACTTATGCATTTAGGCTTTCCTTATTAATGGAAAAAGACCTATAAGTTGGAATTTCACAATTCTGACTTCATAGATGACAATGATGAAGCACTAGCAACCTAAGTGTCTAATTCTTGTAAATTTTTTGTTAGACACTAGCATGATGCATATATTTCTCTATGATGTGCTAACATATCTAAACTTTCCAAAATTCAAATACGAATATTTTGTGTTCTTTGCTAGTGAAACATGTCATAGTAGTAAGGATGCGTGTGTAATGGCTCCTCTCGCCCATGTAGCTTAACAAAACTCCATTTTCAATCTCATTTGAAGGGAGAGGACTCCAATAAATGAATTCAATATTTCTCTCTCAGTCCTATATCAATGCTCTACCAAAATACTCTCTCAAGCAACATTCAATACTCCTCTTGCTCACAAATCCATCATTTATATCAATCCAAGAGATGAGCCATAAGTTTTTGGTAATGCTCTCTTATCATTCTATTTCATACAATATTTTCTATGTGATCTTTTTCTTTATTTATTTTCATTTGTGATAGGGGTTCTCCTCCTTGCGAGGTTTGTTTCTATCACATGTCTATCATATTCATGGTATGGGTGTTGCAAGTATGAGCAAGTTTGGTGGTGTTGTCATTAATGTTGTCATTGATGTCAACATAGTTTAGTATGTTTCAGATTGTGCATGTATAGTTGAGATACTATTGAGATGTTGTGAGTACATGGAAATATCTTTATGATGTTGTAGATATCCTGAAATGATGGGTTTCCAAGTGCTTTTGAGAAAATTAATAAAGAGTGAAGTCAAAGTTATGAATGTGCTTCAATATGTACTTTTTATTTATCTTGTTTTGATCCTATTCTTGTGTGGATCTGAAGGGTTGTTGTTGATGGTCTAATGATGGTATCTTCTAGTTTGTAGCTTTTTTTTTATGGAGTGTGAAATTTGTGTTTATTGATGTGTGAACTGTTTTGGCAGAGTTAGTGTTTTGTGGACTGGGAGAAATGTTTCTATTCTATAGTCCTCCACTGTTTCATTTCAGGTCTTCTAGATCTAGAATATATCGTGTAATGGCATTCTCTAGGTTCTGGCAAAAATTCTTGTGGTTTGGTGATTCGGAAGTTGAGTTTCATAGTTGTTGTATGTGTTTGTGCAATCTGGATGGATTGATGGAAGGAGTTTTGTGTTTGAAGGTTGTTACACTTGTTGTGGATGTATTTGAATGAACCTGGGATGTTTTCTCATGCATGATGAAGTGTGTTACGTCATTTGTGTGTTATCTTCTTGCTAGGAAGCATGTACTTCAATGTTCATTTATGTTTTCATTAGGTTTGGCCAACCTGGTGTTTACACTTCATATGAAGAATTAAATTTAATTAAGGAAGTGTGTGGCTGATCCGAGACATTATTTTTGGTCTTGGTCAAGTATTTAATTGGTCCACTCTCATTCCTTTCCACCACAGGAATGTTGAGTTGCTGACCTAATTTGAATTTATGAAATGAAGAGTATGTTGCCGACCTTGGAGAAAGTTTCTAAGGTTGAAGATGGTATAAATACAAGTCAAGCTGCGAAGGATGTCATGATAAAAAGTAACGAAGTAAGCCACAAGTGAAGAGAAAAATTGTGTGAAAGTGAGTTGAGGTAGTAGTACTTCATTGAGTTAGATTCCTGAAGAAAGTGACCTAAAGGTTTCTATAATCTTCTTATCAAGGCTACGGATGTGTGTAAATTGTTGTAGTGGATCTTTTGTTTTCTTTTGTATCTGTAGGCAGTGAGCCTCCCTGCTGAACAGTGAGTCCTTTCTATAGGCAATGAACCTTTATATCTGGACAATGAGTCCTCTTCTGGGCAGTGAGCCTTTGTATTCAATTTTTCTATCACTTTATATTGTGAGTTAATCCTCACCGTGGTTTTTCCCTTATTGTGTTTTCCATGTAAAATCTATTGTTCGTTGTGTTGATTTTTTTTTCTATTATCTACATTTCATGTTCATACTTAATAACAGAACAATGTGGTTGTGAAGTTACTAAGTGTTGAAGTTTTGAGTTTAAATTTGGTGATAAATGATTCACCCCCCCATCTCAATTGTCATGTTCCTTTTAACAATTCGTATCAGAGCATTGGTTCCTTGGTATAGAGCTTAACCGCTTAAGGAAGATCTGATAGCACATAAGTTGGTGATCCCTATGTTCGATGGATCTAATTATAGTGACTAGAAAGCGCATATGTGAGGATATATTATTTCTCTTGGTTACAAGACCTGGAAGGCTATTGAGACAAAGTATGTTGCTCTAACTGGTGGTCTTACTACTGCAGATGAGGTTTCTGCTTATGAGGAGAATGAAAAAGCGAGGTATGTTATTTTTGGTGCTCTATCTAAAATTGAGTGAACTAAGGTTTTTTCTTTGGGCACTGCTCATGAATTTTGGAAAAAATTGGAAGATCTTTATGAAGGAAATGGTAGAGTGAAATTAACAAAGAAGCTGACGACAAATCACATATATGAGAATTTGAAAATGGAAGAAGGTGAATATTTTGCAAGCTATTTCCAGAGGGTTGAACTTGTAGTAAATGATGTTAGGAATCAAGGAGGAAACCTGACTGATGAAGATATAATTAAGAAGATCCTAGTAACCCTACCTAAGTGTTACAGTAATAAGATCTCAGTTATTGAAGAAATGTATGATCCTAAGAAATACACTAAAGAAGAGCTATTTGGCACCTTGACTGGATTTGAGATGAGAAAGTTTGGAAAGAAAGAGGAAAAGACAAAAACAACATTTAAAGCAACAAAGACTGAGGATGATCTGAAGAGTGATGGTTCTGATGAGTTGGAAGTGAATTTTACCAGGAAGTTGAAGAAAGGTACCAATAAGTATAAGGTATGTTTCCCTTTAAATGTTTTAGTTGTGGTAATATTGGTCATTATGCTTCAAGATGTATGAATAGAGTTGTAAATAAGAAGAACAAGGATCATAAAGATAATGATAGAAAGGATAATAAACATAAGAAGTTGTATTATGTTAAAGAAGAAGCCGAAATCTATGATGATGAATCTGATTATGAAGGTGATGATAGTAAGTGCTTTTTTTTAGCTTTGGAGAATAAATCTATGTCTGCTAACCCTAGAAAATGTGCAAGAAAGAATGTTCCAGAGAACAAAAAGAATGAGATGGAAGGTACTTTGGTCCTTTCCTTTCATGCTAGATAGGATGAAGACTAATGGTTGATTGACAGTGGATGCTCTAATCACATGACTAGAGATAAAAGTAAGTTTACTAAACTTGAAAAGTATGATGGTGGTTTGGTCATGTTTGGTGATGATTCAGGAGAAAAGATTATGGGGAAAGGTACAATTAGTTTGGATGGAATACACAACACTAATAATGTATATTATGTAAAGGGTTTAAGGAATAACCTTTTGAGTGTTGGAAAAATGTGTAGCAATGGTTTTAAACTTGTGTTTTAGAATAATACTTGCGAAATCAAAAAAGGATCCAGAGATATGGTTGTTGCAAGAAGGAGAAATCATGGAAACATCTATTATCTTAAGGGTGTTGATGGTCATTGCCTTGTATCTCAAGTCAATGAAAGTTGGATGTCGCACCGAAGAATGGGACATGTAAAATTTGATAATCTAGTCAAGATTAGTTCAAGAGAGGTTGTCTAAGATCTTCCTAGAATCACAAAGCCTGCTAATACTATTTGCAGTTGTCAGTTAGGGAAATAGACAAGATGTAGTTTTAAGGGAAAAGAGTAATCTACTACCAGAATGTTGGAATTAATTCATACTAACCTTTGTGGTTTGACTAGAACAAAAAGCCTAAATGGTGATAGGTATTCCATGCTCTTTATTGATGATTATTCTTGAATGACATGGGTTTCTTTTCTTAGAGAGAAGACTCAGGATTTGGATAGGTTTAAAGTGTTCAAAGCAAGAGTGGAAAATGAAGTGAACCTGAGAATCAAATGTTTGAGATATTATAGAGGTGGAGAATTCACTTCTAGCGAATTTAATACATTTTGTGAAGAAAATGGCATAAAAAGATATTTTATTGCTCAAACAACCCCTCAGTAGAATGGGGTAGTTGAGAGGAAAAAATGGACGGTACAAGAAGATGCAAGAACCATGATGAAAGAATCAAATCTACCAAATGTGTACTGGAGAGAGGCAATACACACTATTGTTTATGTTCTTAATAGAGTTCATATTAGAGGCAACAACACTGAGACCCCTTTTGAGTTATGGTCTGGTAAGACTCCTACTATGAAGTACTTTATGGTATTTGGAAGTAGATGTTACATTAAAAGAGATGATGAAAATCTTGGGAAGTTTGATGCTAGACGTGATGAAGGAATTTTTCTTGGGTACTCCACTACCAGAAAAGCATATAGATGCTTCAATAAAAGATTGAGGAAGATTGTTGAGAGTGCTAATGTAAAATTTCATGATGACATGCACAGACCTATTGAGATAAGTGAAGTTGAACCTAATGATCCTATCTATGGATAAGTACTTGAAGAGAATAAGGAGAAGGAAGAAGAAGAAGAAGAAGAAGAACAACAACAACAACAACAACAAATTTAAGAACAAGAAGAAATCCTGAAACATGTTGTTAAAACTCCTAAGTATGTGCTGAAGAATCATCTGAAGGAACAGATAATTGGAGATAAGATTGAAGGAGTGAAGACTAGAAGTAAAGTAGCAACTGAGGTAAATTTGTGTTTACTTTCTAAAATAGAACCTAAGTATGTGTGTGAAGCATGTGAAAATGAGAGTTGGGTTAGTGCTATGAAAGAAGAGTTGCAACAAATAGAAAAGAATCAGACATGGGAATTAGTTCCTAAACCTCTGAATAATGTAATTGGTTCAAAATGGGTGTTCAGGAATAAGTTGATTGAAAATGGTGAAGTTATAAGAAACAATGCAAGACTTGTATGCAAGGAATACTCACAAGTTGAAGGCATAGATTTCGAAGAAACATTTTCCCCTATGGCTAGAATGGAAGCTATTAGGATGTTTTTGGAATTTTCTACCCACAAGGACTTCAAAGTATGTCAGATGGATGTCAATTCAACATTCCTAAACGGTGAATTGGAGGAAGAAGTGTACATGGAACAACCTGAAGGATTTCAATTGTCAGACAAACTGGATATGGTCTATAAGTTGAAGAAGGAATTGTATGGACTGTAGCAAGCTCCCAAAGCTTGGTATGCAAGATTGGATAGATACCTAACACAAAAAGGATTCAAAAAAGGCTCTACTGACAATAATCTTTACTTCAAAGTGAAAGGTAACAAAATGTTGATAGTGGTAGTATATGTTGATGATATCATCTTTGGTGGAAATGAAGGCATGTGTAAAAGATTTGTAGAAGAAATGCAAAAATAATTTGAAATGTCCATGATTTGTGAGTTGAATTTATTTCTTGGTCTTAGTTGAATTTATTTCTCGGTCTTCAAGTAAATCAAATTGATAAGGGGATATTCATTTCACAATTGAGATATGTGAAAGAGATGTTGAAGAAATTTGGAATGGATGCTCAAAAAAAAATAGTACTCCTATGGTAATCGGATGTAAGTTGAGTAAATATGATGAATCTGCTAAAGCTTATCAGAGCAAATATAGATCTATGATTGGTGGGCCGATGTATCTTACTGCTACCAGACCGGATATTATGCATGTAGTATGTTTAGTTGCGTGATTTCAAGCAGATCCTAAAGAGGCACATGTTATAGTTGTAAAGAGGATATTTAGATATCTTAAAGGCACACTAGATTATGGCTTATGGTATCCTGAGGATGCTAATTTCACCTTGAGTGCTTATACTGATGCAGATTGGGCTAGTTGTGTGGATGGCCGAAAGAGTACTAGTGGGGGTACTTTCTTTCTTGGTGGAAGATTGGTCTCTTGGTTGAGTAAGAAAAAGGACTCAATTTCTTTATCCACTGTAGAAGCAAAATATATTGTTGCATCATCCTGCTGCACATAGATTTTGTGGATGAAGCAAACTCTGAAAGACATTGGAGTGATATGTGATGAGCCTATTCCTATTTTCTATGAAAATACAAGTGCTATAAACATTTCAAAGAATCCGGTGATGCATTCAAGAAAAAAACACATATCTATCAAATATCATTTCCTGAGAGAGAAGGTGTCGGAAAATGAAGTCAGGCTAGAGTATGTGTCAACAAAGGAACAAATTGTAGATATATTTACTAAGGCTCTTCCGAAGGATACTTTTGAGTATCTTAGGGAGAGATTAGGGTTCATTGGCTCTCTGAACTAGGTGCACATGGAGGTGCATCAATCCAGTGAATTCACAAATTCTTCATTTATCTAGACTGATGAATGGGTCTACCCTGCAAGGGGAGTAGAATTTTTTTTCATTGTTGTAGTATGAGTTGAATGGGTGTACTCTTAAGGGGGAGTAATTATATTTTTCATCTTTTCCATTGATGTCAAAGGGGGAGAGAAAGTCATGAGAAAAATAATAGAAGAACGAAGGAGAGAGATTCATGAAGAAGAAGAAGAAGAGAGTTGTCTTTAATTATTTTTCACATCATGTGTTGCCATCAATGAAAAAGGGGGAGATTATTGCAAGTATGAGCAAGTTGGTGATATTTTCATTAATGTTGTCATTGATGTCAACACAGTTCAGTATGTTGCAGATTTTGCATGTATAGCTAAGATACTATTGAGATGTTGTGAGTACATGGAGCTATCTTTATGATGTTTCAGATGTGTTGAAATGATGGGTTTCCAAGTGCTTTTGAGAAAATTAATAAAGAGTGAAGTTAGAGTTACGAATGTGCTCTGGTATGTGCTCTACGTTTCTCCTATGTTGATCCTATGCTTGTGCAGATCTAAAGGGTTGTTGATGATCTGATGATGATATATAGTAGTTTGTAGCTTTTGGTTTGATGGAGTGTGAAAGTTGTATTCATTGGTGTGTGAACTGTTCTGGAAGAGTTGGTGTTCTATGGACTGGGAGAAATTTTTCTACTCCATAGTCCTCCACTATTTTGTTTAAGGTCTTTTAGATTTGAAATATATCATGTAATGATGTTCTCTGGATTTTGGCAAAGATGTTTGTGGTTTGGTGATTTGGAAGTTGATTTTCAAAGTTGTTGTATGTGTTTGCATAGTCTGGATGGATTGATGGAAAAAGTTTTTTGTTTGAAGGTTGTTACACTTGTTGTAGATGTATTTGAAGGAACCTGAGATGTGTTCTTGTGCATGATGAATCATGTTACATTGTCCGCATGTTATCTTCTTGCTAGGAAGTGTATACTTCAATGTTCATTTGTGTTTTCATTAGGTTTGGGTGACCTGTTGTGTATACTTCATATGAAGAATTAAAATTTAATTAAGGAAGTGTGTGGTTGATCTGAGACATTATTTTTTCTCTTTGTTAAATATTTAATTTGTCCAATCTCATTCCTTTCCATTGCAGGAATGTTGAGTTGTCGACCTAATTTGAATTTATGAAATGGAGAGTATGTGGCCAACCTTGGAGAGTTTCTAAGGTTGAAGATGGTATAAATACAAGTCAAGCAGTGAAGGATGGCATGATAAAAAGTAACGAAGTAAGCCACAAGTGAAGAGCAGAATTGTGCGAAAGTGAGTTGAGGCAGTAGTACTTCATTGAGTTAGATTGCTTAAGGCAGTGAGCTGAATGTTTCTGCAATATTTTGATCAAGGTTACGGATGTGTGTAAATTGTTATTGTGGATCTTTTATTTCTTTTGTATATTTAGGTAGTGAGCCTCCCTATTGGACAGTGAGCCATTTATGTAGGCAGTGGGCCTTTGTATCTAGATAGTGAGTCCTCTTCTGGGTAGTGAGCCCTTGGCAGTGAGTCTTTGTATTCGGTTTTTCTATCACTTTATATTGTGAGTTAATTCTCACCGCGGTTTTTCCCTTATTGGGTTTTCCATGTAAAATCTGGTGTTCATTGTGTTGATTTTTCTTTATGTTATTTGCATTTCATGTTCATACTTAATAACAAAACAATGTTGTTTTGAAGTTAATAAGTTTTGAAGTTTTGAGTTTAAATTTGGTGACAACTGATTCACCCCCCCTTCAGTTGTTCTGCACCTTTTAACAATGGGTTCTCTTCTTTTGTGGGGTTTGTTCCTATCATAATTCTTTTCTTTATGCACTTTATCTATCTTGATCCTATTTGGATTTTTGTGGAGGTGGAAACATTGAAGCGAGGGTTTGACTAAGCAAACCCCTAAACATCCCCCAACATTTTTCCTATTCTATTTGTGTGTAGATGAGTAGGTTTAGCAAACTAGGTATTTTAGATTTTGCACTTTTACTATGTGTTTCATCAAAGACTACAACACAGTGTGCAAACATTTGTGTGGCGCACCAACATTCATGGCCAAGAGCTAATCCTCTTAAAGGAACAATCTTTGGTTTCACTTTTTGTTTCTATATACTAGATAATTTAATTATTTCATTTACTCTTGTAATTAAGTGATTTCAATATTCTTATCATTTATAACTTAGTTTCAATTTGGATATTTTATTCCTTCCACTTGTGAGTAACCCTTACACACAAGCCTTTCCTTCATCCAATTTTCATCTTTGCATGCCTCATTCACTGTTTTAGGTTCAACTTTAGAAAGTAAACAAAGATTTACCTTAGTTTTAGTAGCTCTACATCTTGTCAATACTCCTTTCCTCTTGTCTCCAAAGATCTATTCTATGGAATGATTCTTTTACACATACTTAGGGGTCTTAGGGATATTTTCTAGAGCTTCTTCCTCTTCATTCCATACTTCTTTTTCATTATCTTTTTCTTCTTTTTCTCCACAAGTAGGTTCATCTGACACATATCCATCTATAGCAATTGAATTCTGTAAATTTTTATCAACCTTAACATTTGTAATTTCAAAAATATTTCTTAGCCTTTTGTTGTAACATCTATAAGCTTTGATTTTAGTAGAGTATCCAAGGAAGATACCTTCATTAGACCTTGCATCAAACCTTCCTAATTTTTTTTCATCTCTTTTGATATAACATTTTCTTCTTAATACTCTAAAGTACTTGAAATTAGTAATCCTACCATACCACAACTCATAGGGAGTCTTTGTGCTATTAGTTTTTGCTTGAACTCTGCTAAGTATGCAAATAGCACAATGAATTGCTTCTCTCTAGTAGACTTCCAATAGGTTTTATACTTTCATCATAGTCCTAGTAGCTTCTTGAACAATCCAATTTTTCCTTTCAACTAATCCATTTTGCTGAGGAATTCTAGGGGTGGAAAGGTACCTTTTTATTCCATGAACTTCACAAAACCTGTTAAACTCATTTGATGTGAATTCTCCACCTTTGTCAGACCTCAAAAATATAATTTTTAAATCCATTTCATTCTCAACCATATCTTTAAATGTTTTGAATCTATCTAGTGCATCAAATTTCTCTCTAAGAAAAGTAACCCATGTCATTCTAGAGTAATCATCAATCAAAATCATGAAATACCTATCACCTTGAAGACTTCTCACCATTGTAGGACCACATAGATTTGTATGTATTAATTGTAGCAGTCTGGTAGTAGATTGTTCGTTTCCCTTGAAAATACTCATTTTCTTTCCAAATTAACAATCTTTGCAAACAACATTGATAGGCTTTGTGACTCTCGGTAGGTCTCTCACTGCATGAACTAAACTATTTTGGACTAAATTATCAAATTTCATGTGACACATCCTCTGGTTCCATAACCAACTGTCATTAATCTAAGACATAAACCAATAACCATCAACACCCTTAAGCTAATAGATATTTCCATTTTTCCTTTTACCATCAACAATCATAGTTCTGGACCCTTTTCTGATCTCACATCTTTCATTTTTAAACACAAGATTATATCATTTTCTACACATTTTTCCAACATTGAAAAGATTAATTATGCCTTAAACCTTTAACATAGTAAACATCTTTAGTATTATGCTTGCCATCAAAATTGATTGAACCTATTCCACAAATCTTAGCTCCTAAATCATCTCCAAATTTAACTAATCCCCCATCATACTTTTCAAGTTTAACAAACTTACTTTTGTCTCCAGTCATGTGATTAGAGCAGCCACTGTCAACAACCTAGTAGTTCTTATCTTGTTTAACATGAAAAACAAAAACCAAAGTACCTTCTACATTATCCTTCTTCTCCTGAACACTTTCCTTTAGACAACTTTTAGAGTTAGCAGAAGTAGATTCATATTTTAAATCCAAGAAAAAGCATCCATTTTCATTAGCATCTTCATAATCAGATTCGTTATCAGAAATACCAACATCTTCTCTAACATAGTAACTTATTTTAATCATCTTTCATTTGGCCTCCTTACTTTTATTGTTCACAACTCTATTTGGACATCTTAAAGCATAATGACCTATATTTCCATAGCTAAAACATTTGAAAGGTAGTTTACCTTTGTACTTACCAGTTCCCTTTTTCATCCTTCTTAAAAAATTGGCCTCCACATCATCAAGATCTTCTCAATTTGAATCTTCAATCTTTTCTAATTTTCCATCCTTGAAATCAGTTTCCACTTTTGTTCCATTTCTCAAGCTAGTTTTTCTCATTTCAAATGAAGTTAGTGTACCAATCAACTAATCTCTAGAATAAGTATTAAAATTTGCAACTTCCTCAATAGCATACACCTTTTCATTGTAAGAATCAAGAATAGTTCTAAGAACTTTCTTTACCACCCCAGGTTCTTTGACTTGTGTACCAATACCTCTCATAGCATTTTCCAGCTCATCAACTCTCTGCATGTAGGTTGTAAATGTTTCATCTTAAAAAATTCTCAGAGTCTCAATTTGTTCCTTTGGATTCTACAACTTTTCTTGTTTAACCTTGTCATATCCTTCATAGATTCTCTCTAGCTTGTCTGAAACTTCTTTAGCAGTCTCAAAAGATTCATAACTTTTACCAATTTAGAATTTGAAAGACTATTCACAATGATAAATCTTGCCTTAGCATTTACCTCATGTGCCTTGATCTCATCACTTATGCTTGGACCATTCAGAGGTGTAGTAAATTGATTCTTTATTTCCTTTTCAATCTCATACCCATGAGATGCCAGATATCCTTCCATCCTTGTCTTCCAAAATGCATAGTCTGCGCCCTCAAATCTAGGGAAATCCAACTTGTTCGCCATCTCGTATCTACCTCAAGCAGTTAAGCTCTTCTCCAAGGAGCCTTGATATGATACATATTGTTGAAAGAACAAGACAACTAAGAGGTTGGGTGAATTAGCTATAGAAAATTAAAACATCAAAAACCCTCAACAATAATCAGATCCACAAACATTCATTAAACCCTTATTCTGTTAAAGTGATTAATCATGAAATGTAGATAAGAGAAATTGAAATAGAAATACCATACACAAGAGAACACCAAATTTATGTAGAAAACCCAATGAGGGAAAAACCACGGTGAGGATTAGCTCACAATATAAGTAATTGCAAAACTAATACAAGGGCTCACTGCCAAAATAGGACACACTGTCCAAAAAGGCTCACTACTAGGGCTCATTGCCACATAAAGAAAAAGAAGATAGAAGAGAAGTGTTACACAAAGAACAACTTCTCAATGCAACAAGGAATCTACCACAATTGCTCCAACACTTTCGCATCCTTGCATGAAATATTGTGGAAACCTTCAACTCATTGCATTTAGGAATCCAACACTTTGAAGTTCACATTTCTCTCCTCAAATTCACATCTATACTTTTGCAATTTGCATGACATTCATCACTTGCATCTATCTTTCCTCTCTTTCCTCTCTCTTTCATCTAGCAACAACACCACTCTTATTTATATAATCCTCAACCTTGAAAACCTTCTCCAAGGTCAGGAACTATCTATTACATTTAAAATTTTAAA
Organism: Sequoia sempervirens; assembly: GCA_007258455.2. Lineage (NCBI taxonomy): Eukaryota > Viridiplantae > Streptophyta > Pinopsida > Cupressales > Cupressaceae > Sequoia > Sequoia sempervirens. The sequence continues at coordinate 103,412 of VDFB02169757.1, read as the reverse complement.
TTAGGTCAGAACCTAAACATTCATGTGGTGGATAGGAATGAATACGACCCATGTATGTCCTTAGTTAGGACCCAAATTAATCCTAACACACTTTAACATGTTGAACCACAAGCTTCACATGTAGTGTTAACACCAGGTCATCCAATACCCATGCTAAACACCATAAAACATTAAGTACACACTTCCTTAAATCAATACAAAATTTTTTGGAAACAAAATTCACTTGAACATGATCTAGAACAATCTATAAACCACCTGAGATCCAACAAATAATTCATTCAAACTCACATCATAGAAATACTTCAACCCAAAACATCCAATTAACCTCATACGCACACTGACACATGAAACACACACTATATTGTACTAAATCAAGTGAAACCTTAAATTCTGAAAGATATAAGCAACATAAGCAACTTCCCATATCCACACAACCTTAAACCAAAATGCAGAGAAATGCAGAAAAAAAACACCACTGAAAACCGAGTTCACACACTAGTGAATACAACTCACTCTACACATCGATCTAGAAACAAAAACTTTGGATATAGAAACTAATGACAACCTTGAATAACATATCAAATTTGCATAGGAATAGGATCAACACAGAAGAATCATGAAGCACATCTCGGGGCATGCTAGATGAACACTTGCACAACACTATTTTCTTTGTTTATCAAATTTTCTCAAAATCACTTGGAAACCAAGTGCCATCTAGACATCATCTTAGCACATTACTTCATTCCAATATATCTCCAGACACTACAACATAAAGATAGCTCCATGTACTCACAACACTTCCTCAATATCTCAATTATATATGCACACATGTTTCCCTCTTTTTCACAATTTTCTCAATATCCTCGACATCATCATGCAACAATATTCATCAACACATAGTTGACATCAATGACAACACCATACTTGCAACAAAAATAAATAAATTAACTCTTTCACTTATTTAGTGGGGTAAGTAGTGATAAAAGAAGTAAATAAAATCTTCCATTTATTTAGTGGTGAGTATCAACCACTTTTTCAGTGGGGTAAGTAGTGATTAAAGAGAATAACTAACAAATTTTGTAGAAGAAATGAATTTTAAGATATCACAATTCATGCAATATTTTCGTTCCTAAGAATAAAATTAAAACCATAATTAATCCCACACTAAGATTAAAATGTGAACATAAATCATTCTCTGGATCATGATTGAAATGCTAACGAATCATCTTGATACTTTTCAAGATATTTGATTATTAAGAAGGATAGAAATTACATTCTTGCAATTAACATAATACACAACCATTGAATCTTATGAACAATATCATAATAGAGATCTACTATCAACCTCTATATTAAGAAGTTGAAATGAAGACAAGATGAAAATGTGAACTATAAAGATATACAAATTTTTGATAGTATAGTAAATTTAATAATTACTAAAACTAGAATACCAAGACAACTTTATAAATTGAGAATCTTCAATTTGATTTTTTTTTTTTTTTTTGAAATTGGAATGTGTCCCATTTATCCTCCCATTACAAAATAAATAAAATACAAAAATTGTTATGCATGATGAGGCTCTATTTTGCAAATGATCTACAATATATTTAAATAGAATTCTAGAATTTGTAATATACAAATGCTTAAAAAATAATTAAATATTATACAATTATGTAAGAATCATTCAAACCAGTCTACTTTTAGAAAATCTATTGGTTGGTGTTTTACAACTATATGACTATCTTTAATGTGGACTATCTATGAATTCAAAGCAATTCAAAAGCTCACTGATATCTATGGTGTAAAAAATTGCATATTATAATGCTTGAATCAATGCACTAAAAAGGCATGTGTATGCGATGAATCTGCATGATCAACAACGTAATTGCACATAACCATAGCTTATACAATTAAAATAATAAATCACAATGAAATTTATGAGAAATATGCAAGAGTTGATGGTCATTAGTAATTCACATCAATTCTAATCAAATCAAGGAATATGCAAACCAATGAATCAATATTAATAAATATCGTCTTTAAAATATTAACTACACCAATGTAAATGAATTAATAAATCATTATTATAATTGATGTCAATGAATATCAAAATATTACTTTAATTATTCAATACATTGATGTAATTACATATCAAATCATGACAAATTAAAATGATAATACTTCATGTTAATAGTTTAATCAAAAGATAACTAAGATTTAACACAAATGTTAAAATTATAATATTAACGACTTATCATTGTAATATTAAGGTATTCCAAATAATTACTTTATAATTAGATAGTAAGGATTTAAATAATTTAATCCACAAGTTCATCAACTAATTCTACATAAATAATATTTCATAGTTGACCTATTATAGCAATAATTTTATAGTTTACCAATTCATAAAAAATGGAGTAAAATCATTGTTATTTTAACTCTCAATCATTGCCATTATACCATTAATGACCACCTAATGTATAAAAATAATAATGATAAATAATAGAGCTAAATAATAACTTCAACAACAATAATGCCAAGTTATTCTTCTGACAAATCTCTAACCTCATTTAGGCCCAAACCCTCAAATTCATGAGACCCAAATAATCATACAACATGATCCCATAAGTATGTGAACAAATGTACTATCTTTTGTCAAGAAGGTAGCTTCTAGATGTATCTCCCAATTATCCTTTTACAAAATAGTTAACCATTTAAAATCAGTCAACTAAATTTTTACTAAAATAATGCATATATCCATAGTCTATATATCACAAATGTTATTACTGAATGAGGGTCATTACAACCAAAAAATTTCATAACACCTTGTATATGCATAAAATTGATCATATTTAATTATTCCTGACATTTAATTAAATATTTATTATTTAATTAATTCTTCTAAAAGTCTTCTACACGTAATTAAATTTAATCAATTTAATTATAGTATTCATTCATTTTATTCTCCCACCATAATTAGATAAATCTATTTTATTTATTTAATTATTCCACATATCTACTTGATTAAATTAAATAAATACATTTTATTTATTTAAGTTAATTATCATCTTTTGAATTTAATTAAATCTTTTTAATTAAATTTAAATATCTCTTTTCTTTCTATTTTAAAACTTTCCTCTAATTAATTAAATACTTTTATTTAATTAATATCATCTTTTGAATTTAATTAAATCTTTTTAATTAAATTTAAATATCTCTTTTCTTTCTATTTTAAAACTTTCCTCTAATTAATTAAATACTTTTATTTAATTAATTTCATTCTTTCAAATTTAATTAAATATTTTATTTAATTAAAGATCTTCTGCTTTCTTCAAATCATAATTAGATATTCTATTTAATTATGAAATCTTCTAATTTCCTCAAAATCTTAAATATTTATTTATTTAAGAAAAATCAACATGCACTCATAAATAAATAATTGAATTAGATAATTCATTATTTATCTTATCATAATCTTTCCATTTTTCTTCTAAAAAGATGATTTTTAAATCATCTCATCTTATCTCTTCCATTAAAATGGAAAAATATGGCTTTATTCGTTTTCTTCTATTTTCTCTTCAATCTCATCTATCTTCAACCGTTTGATCTGTCAGGAATTATCACAGCCGTCGACCAAACTAGCCAATCGAAATCTTCAAAAAACTCTATAAATGCACGTGCAAATCCAAGCATTGGTTACAACACAGAACGAATACAGCATACGCTTACATTCTTGCATTTTTAATATTTCAGCAATATTTCTCATCATAGCATAATCTTGCATTTAGCATAGTATGCATTCTTAATCTCATTCTTCAGTAGCCTACTTCGTTGAGCTTGGCATTCCAAATCTGAGAGCAAACTTGAGCAAAGACGAAATGCTGGAGATAGAGAGCAATAAGATGACTTCAAAGAGGCTGCCATAAGAGTTTTTTAATTTGTTTAATCTTCTTTTAGCTTCTTTGATTTAATGTTTTATTGATTTTGTTGTTGAATTTAATTTAGATTGATCACATATTTTTATACACACACACCTTTTTTGGGATTTGGGTTAAACCCAGAAGAAGGATTTGGGGGGACAAATGCAGTGTACTACCGATAAGCTTTATCTCCAAAGAATTACTAGTAGAGGCATGGAATTTTTGTGGGGTAGTAGATAGAACATAATTATAAAGGGACAATATGAGACCTTGGTAAAGGGGAGGAGAAGCCCCCTTGTCTATACAATGATGCAAAGAAGAGAGCAAAAAGAAAGGGACATTTATCTTTTCTTTATGTCTTATGTGATTCAAAAAAGGAAAGTGGTACCCATGCATGATTTTGAATCTACCTTCCAAGGTAAAATATCACATATGTAAATTTACCATACCAAAATAAGCCAACAACTTCTCCCTATTGAAGCCATTCTTAAATATTTCTAGTTTTTTTTTTTGTTCTAAGAAATTGTCTATGAACCTCTAATAATTCACATTACTCTTCTTAGCCACTTTTAAACCCTTACACTTGATACCCGTGGTAGTTGCAATGAGTTTGGAAGTCACCATGAATTGAATATTTCTAATAGAAACGTATCCATTCTTCCACAAATTACAAAATTTAGGTGTGAACACATCATTAAGCCCTTGCATTTCCTAGAAAAAGGGAGTTAGGCCAAGTTCCTTAAAAAAATTCTATAGCTCAAATTTTTTCTCTAACCTAATGCACAATAGTGGCTCAGACCTTTTCCTTGGACCACCCATTTTACTCCAACCTACCTTAGAAAACATAGAATACTCCCTCAAAGAACCAAAACTTTCAGTAACAAAAGATAGATAAATGAAAATTAGATTACAACAATCAAAGGAAACCTTGAATTTCAAAATAGAAAGATCACATGATAAAATCATACCTCGGGAGAGCAATTAATTCTACCTAAGGAGAAATCCACTTGTCATAAAATCTATACTTTCTTGAGCTACAAGTGATTTTATAAAATTTTATTCTTCATTTCCGAAGTATAATGATTAGGGAAATATATTTCAATCATGTAAAAAATGAAAAGATTCCTATTGTGTAATATAACATATCTCCCCAACTTATCGGTTGTGTCTATAATAATATTTAGCAACCTCCTCACTTTATTTTCCATAATAATGACAAATACATCCTTGTCATAGAAGTCATCACTAGGAAAATTCAAAAATGAATTATTTTTTATAATTGTCAATACCCATCCCTTTGTTGGAGTTAAAATGACACTGAGAGGGGGGGGTGAATCAGTGTCTTAACAGATTTGACCAATTTTCACAAATTCAAAAACATAGCTCAGATTTGAACTCAATATTACTCTGATTAATGCATTCATGAATTGAATGTAATCATTCATAAACAAAATTGAGAAAAGTGATAATCCCAATAGTGAATTGAAACAACAACAACACTGTAAAGTAGTGAGCACACAGAAGAACAAAGAGACACAAGATTTTTCCGAGTGGAAAACCCTCTTGGGGCATAAAAATCACTCCCAAAATGCCTTGCAGGCTTAATCTTTTGAACAACTGTTCACAATGCCTTATAGGATGATTTTTGAGCACCCACTCAAGGAGCACCAACCCCTTGTTTTTGAGACACCCATGTCAAGGAGTACCAACCCCTCAAATTATGCTTTGAAAAATAATAATAACTCAGAGGATTTCTCTGTTTTCAGTTAAGCACATATTTCTCTATTTTCTCGTCTACAGAATACCCTAAGGATTCAATAATTGAATCCTTAAAATACTATATAGAGAAGAATTTTACCATGTCTCTGCCTCTTGTTATTCATATTTTTATTGCAAAGTTTATGCATACATTTTCATACAGCCAAGGAATGATAATCTCAGGAATTACAACCAGAGAACTTCCATTGTTTTCAACATTGGTTGTTATATACATTTCAAGTATTTCTATCATGAAGAAATCTTCAAAATGCGTTTTTCACAAGAATCTGAAACTCACTTGCCAATTTTAGAATCTGAAGCTGAATAATGCTAATCTGTAGATGATGGTAAAAATCAAGAGTAACGCCTGACCAGAGGACTTTAATTTCTGTGCTAAATCAAGAGCTTTCAAATTGTAACTGATATATTTTCATCAAAACCATGACTGCCCACCAGCAGAGAACCATAACCTCCCAATTCTCAGAGAATATTTTTCCATGTAACTGTTCTGAGATTCGATGCCAACTAATGATGTCAGCCTGCAACTATACATAGAAATTCATATGTCGGCCACAATGATAGAGTTTGTTAATCGTTCGCTGAGACATCTAGATAGTCCTACCAAAGGCAATTAAATCGCTAGACAATCCCCTTAGTTATTGCTTTCGCCATGACCCATCAGAGTCGGGGAGAAGACATAATGAATACATTATGTCATGTCAAGAGCTCATATGTTATGTTCTTTCCAATCACTAAGACATAAGAAAGTTTCTCACCGAGATCCCCTTTTCATTTCATTCACTGTCGCTGTAACCTTTTGATATCGGAAAGACCCTATGCAGATCACACTGTGTTTCACCAAAAGTCTCCTTTTACCTCTTATGAGTCATTGTGACATTCTGCTGTCAGGGAGACATTTCGTAGATGATGCTTTGTTTTATCGAAAGTCATCCTTTCATCCAGTGTCATTGAGACAAGTCAGATCCTATACTGACAAAGTCATTTTGTGTTCCATCGGCGAGACCGGAGGTCACTCGCCGAGACCTCACGCCAAAAACCCTAACTCTTACCGAGATGTATATCTTTATGTTGTCAGTCGGTATAAGAAATCAAACTTGCCAAGACCTTTCTTCGATGCACATGAGTCATATCGAAATATTCCTTTTGTTTTATGCATCGTCGAGACATATCAATGTCGGGGAGACCTCTCAGAGAGCACACTATGTCATACCGAAAAACTTTATCCACTCTAAGTCACTGAGAAAATACCAACCTCTTGCCAAAATCGCCTCATAAGACTTAGTTGGCAAGACCAGACAGGTTCGCTATGACATTACACTGAACCTGAGACCTCTTGCCGATATGCAATTTTTCCACCGGTGGTCGGCAAGACTAAAGTAAGTTTGCCAAGACATTACAACGAAGAAAAATTTTTGCCAATAAGACCTTTCGATGCATGGTCGGTGAGACAATATGTCTTTGGAGAGACCACATACCGAATACAACACTCCTGCCGATATGTTCCTTTTCCTTTGGTCGGTGAGACAATGTGTATGTCATGCCGATAGATGCCAGTGAAACTCCATGTGTAATGTCGGCGAGAGTGAAAGCAATATGTCTACCCAAAGTGAATCTTTAATGTGCCAGTCGGTCAATGTAACAAGTCAAACTCGCCAAGACACAATGCCGATGAAGGATCACTTACGCCGATGAACTACCTCATGTATAAGTCAGTGAGACCCAACTCATTCGGAGAGACCTCTCCCCGGTGAAAAATACTCATGCCGATAGACCTTTCCACTTTCGCCAAGACCACATGAATGTCACGCTAATAGATACCCAAAGGTGAATTTTTTTATCAAGGACAAACCAATCAGAACACAACTGAGAACCAACAGACTCCCCCTTTGTCCTTGATGGAAAAACACAAATGACTCTCCCCCTTTTTTCCTCAATGACAAAGGATAGAAGAGAAGAATGTGCAATGCCAGGAAACACAACTGAGAAGCCAACCAAAAGTATCATGAGAAACAGCTGCAAAAAAGAGAGTAATAGTGCAGCAACCAAGATTGTAGGAGAGCTGTAAGTGAATCAAAATATATAACATGCTCCCCCTAAGCTAAAGCTTGGTGAATTAGAGAAGTAACGATTGAGAGATAACTCCCAACCGAAGTCTCAGCCTTTCAAATAACTCTTTTGCTAAGGGCTTAGTAAAGATATCAGCCACCTGATCTTGTGATCCAACAAAATGTAAACATACTTCATTAGCTAGTACCTTTTCTCGCAGAAAATGAAACTTGATAGCAATATGTTTAGTTTGAGAGTGCATAATAGGATTTTTTGAGATATTTATCGCACTTGTGTTATCACAGAGAATAGAAACAGGTTTAGGAACTTCAATACCCATATCAGACAAAGTTTGGCTCATCCAAAGAACTTGAGTATAGCATGAAGTGGCAGCAATGTATTTCGCTTCAGCAGTAGAAAGAGAAACAAATACTTGTTTCTTGATGTTCCATGCCACTAAACGATCACCAAAAAAGAAGGCAGCACCACTGGTGCTTTTCCTATCATCCAAACAACCAGCCCAGTCAGCATCACTATAAGCAATCAAAGAGAAATCATTGCTTCTAGGATACCAAATACCATAATCAAGAGTGCCCTGAATGTATTTAAAGATCTTTTTAACAGCAGTGACATGGGATTCTTTAGGTGATGCCTGAAACTGTGCAACAGTGCAAACTACTTGCATAATGTCAGGTCTAGAGATAGTTAAATATAAAAGACTGCCAATCATTGATCTATATTCAGTTTGATTTGTATCAGGAGAATCATCAACCTTAGTAAGTTTGCATCCAGTAACCATTGGAGTGCTAACTGGATGGCATTCATCCATCTGAAATTTCTTAAGAATCTCTCTAGCATACTTGGTTTGAGAAAGAAATATTCCATTTTCATGTTGAGAGATTTGAAGACCCAAGAAGAAATTTAATTCTCCCAATAATGACATTTCAAATTCAGATTCCATTAGCTGAGAGAATTTTTTACTCAAAGTAACATTGTTGCAGCCAAAGATAGTATCATCAACGTAAATTTCAACAACCAAAATATCAGAACCTTCAATTTTAACATAAAGATTATTGTCTACACCTCCTCTAACAAAACCATTAGAAATCAAATGACTATCCAACCTAGAGTACCAAGCTCTAGGTGCTTGTTTTAAGCCATAGAGGGCCTTTTTCAATCTGTAAACATGATCAGGCTTGTCTTTGCAAATAAATCCTTCAGACTGTTCAACATAGACCTCTTCATTTAAATAGCCATTTAAAAAAGCAGTTTTGACATCCATTTGATAAACAATAAAGTCTTTGTAAACAGAATAAGCCAAGAATATTCTGATAGATTCTAGTCTAGCAACAGGTGCAAAGGTTTCACCAAAATCAATACGTTCTTGTTGAGCATAGCCTTTGCAGACAAATCTTGCTTTGTTGCGAATTACATTACCATTTTCATCAAGCTTGTTTCTATATATCCATTTGCCTCCAATGACATTCTTGTCATCTGGTCTTGGGACTAACTCCCAAGTCAAATTTTTCTCAACTTGATCAATTTCTTCCTGCATGGAATTAATCCAACATGAATCTGTGAGAGCTTCATTAAAAATTTTAGGCTCAAACTGAGTAACTAAACAAAAAGCAATTTGTGCCTTTTCATCAGATTCTACAACCTTTCTTCTAGTTTAAACTCTTGCATTTTTATCCCCAATAATCTGATCTTCAGGGTGATATTTAGCTAGAACTTTTGATGCAACCTTTTTAGGACTTGCTGTTTCATTTTTAGGGCTTGCTGAATCAGTATTAGGCTTTGTTGTTTCAGCTCCTTCTGAAATTATTTCTAGTTCAATTTCTTCTTCCTCATTATCCTGCAAAGATTCAGCATACAAATGTAGTCTTTCATCAAATTTTACATTAACAACTTCAACAATCTTATTAAGCCTTTTGTTAAGGAATTTATAAGCTTTGTTGTGAGTTGAGTATCCCAAAAAGATACCCTCATCACTCTTTGATTGAAATCTCCCAAGGTTATCATCATCTTTTCTTGATAAAACACTTACTTCCAAAAATTTTAAAGTGTTTGACATGAGCAGTTTTTCCATACCAAAGTTCATAAGGAGTGTGTTTAGATTTCACCCTAAGCTGCACTCTATTCAAAATGTATACAACTGTATGAACAGCTTCTTTCCAATACATATCAGACAACTTAGCTTCATCTAGCATGGTTCTAGCCATTTCTTTTACAGTTCTATTCTTACGTTCAACTACCCCATTTTGTTGAGGTGTTTTTGTTGCAGCATACTATCTTTTAATGTCGTGTTGTTCACAATAATCAATAAACTCTTGAGAAGTGAACTCACCTCCTTTGTCAGATCGCAGACATTTAAGTTTCAAATCAGATTCCTTCTCAACCAATTTACGAAAGATTTTAAACCTTTCAAATGCTTCTAATTTGTGCTTAAGAAATGTGACCCAAACCATTCTAGTATAATCATCCACAAACAATATAAAGTACTTTTCACCATTAATAGACCTTGTTCTAGTTGGTCCACATAAATCAGTATGCACAAGCTATAAAGGTTTTGAAGAAGAATGTTCTTTTGTTTTGAAGCTGATTTTAGTTTGTTTACCACTTAAACATTCTTTGCACACATAGTTTTTTGGCTTGCTAAGAACTGGTAGACCTCTAACATTCTGATTTTTATTGATTCTAACCAGATTTTCAAAGTTTATGTGTCCTAATCTTTTATGCCATAACCAGTTATCTTCAGTTTGGCCCATTAGACACATACCTTGATTATTGTCATTGCTTGATGTGTCAAGAAGATTGTACACATTTCCTTTTGTCCTCCTTCCAGCTGCAACAACCTTTCCTAGCTTGTTCTTAATCTCACATCCCTGTGAATTGAAAAGAACATGATAACCACTATCACAGATTTGACTAACACCTAGAAGATTGTGCTTGAGACCTTCCACATAGTACACATTATAGATAGGAGTGTCTTCATTCAGAAGAAGTGAACCTCTACCTTTAATTTGAATACCAGAGTTATCACCAAACTTAACATAACCACCTACATAATCTTCAAGATTTATAAACTTATCCTTGTCACCAGTCATATGGTTAGAACATCCACTGTCCAGGACCCATAAGTCCTTTTTCTTGGAATGAAAAGTAGTTTGAACCAACATAGTTTTCTCAATGTTATTGACAGTCTTAGGTTTCCAAACCTTTTTAATTTTCTGTTGTTTAGATTGCAGATCAATTCTACACTGTTTGACAAAATGTCCCAAGGCATTGCATTTAAAACATCTGATCTGTTTAACAAAACCATGGTGTTGCCTAAGACCAAACCTGGGTATTCTAGGATTCATAAGCCTGCAAGTGCTCACTTTATGGCCAAACTTGTTGTAGAAAAAACAATAACCATAGAAGAAAGGATTGACTTTGTATGAAGATCTATTACCTCTTAAAGACTGAACATGATCCTTACCAAATTCTGAGTGATTTGGACCTGAACCTTTGACTTCAAAAGAGGGGTTTTGTTTTGCATGGTCAATTGAACATTCACCCTTTTCAAAACCAACACTAGTTTTATCTTTGTACATCTTTTGCTTGCTGAGCATCTCATTCAATTTTAGAGTGCTTTCATATTTTTCAATTTCCTTCCTAAGACAGACTACTTCTTGTTCCAGATTTTGAATTTCTTGATCTTTGCAGCTTACAGTCTCTCTAAGACAGTCTTCAACTCTTTTAGCTTCTTCAAGCCAAGTTTTTAGAGAGACCATTTCTTGATCTGGTTTATGTTCTTGAGCAAGAACTTGTTTTTTGAGTTTTCTGACCTCTTGTAAAGCACATTTCAGCTCACTTTCAAGATCTACTTCACCTTCTTCAATATCAGTGGTGTTTGAATCATTTTATTGAGTAATTTCAGCCATGAACAAAGTTTCATCTTCTTCAACTGATGAATCTTCAGACTCAATATCAGATTCATCCTTACTAAACAGAATTTTCTTCTTTTTGAAATTGAAGTTTCATTTAGGTTTGAAGGCCTTCTTCTTAGGCTATTTTTTAGTTGTCTCGTTGTCACAGATTTGATCATCATAGGGACACTTTGCAGCAAAGTGACCTATTTTTCCACAGTTAAAACATTTAAAGGGATTGTTTTCCCTTATATTTTCCTGATCCCTTTTTAAGTCTTCTAACAAAATGGGATTCTTTAGAATCAGACAACTCTGATTCATTGACTTTGAATTTTCTTTTCTTTTCAGTGTTAAAGGAAATTTCTTTTCTTGTTGAATTGTTTTTGCTAGTTCTCATTTCATAGGCAGTAAGTATTCCTTGCAGGCTGTCTAAGGTAAGCTGATCAAAGTGTTTCTTCTCTTCTAGGGCTAAAACCTTAGATTCAAATTTGGATGGCAAGGTTCTAACAACCTTTGTGACCACATCAAATTCATTAACCTCTTGACCTAGACCTTTCATTGCATTGACAACTTCATCAACTCTTAGGAAATATTTAGCCACTTTTTCATCATCCTTCATTTTCAACTCCTCAAACTAATGTTTGAGTGTAATGATTTTTGACAGTTTCACTTTCTCATTCCCTTGATATATAGTTTCAAGTTTTTCCCAGATTTCATGAGCAGATTTGCAATGCATGACTTTAATGAACACATCTTTAGTTAACCCACACAAGATGGCATGCTTAGCTCTGGCATTTGTTTCATTCCTCTTTTTTTTCAGTAGGATTAGTGGGAATAGAGGCTGGTACATTATAAGAATTTATAACAATGCTCCAAACATCAACATCAAAATAAATAAGAAAAGCTTCCATTCTGATTTTCCAGAACACATAATCTGTTCCATCAAATAACGAAGCTCTGGTTACAGAGGCACCATCTTGAGAATGTGCCATTAAAAAAAAACTCCAAGACCAAGATCAATCCAAGGTGATTAAAACCTATAAGAGGACCCTACGCTCTGATACCAATTGTTGGAGTTAAAATGACACTAAGAGGGGGGGGTGAATCAGTGTCTTAACAGATTTGACCAATTTTCACAAATTCAAAAACATAGCTCAGATTTGATCTAAATATTACTCTGAATAATGCATTCATGAGTTGAATGTAATCATTCATAAACAGAATTGAGAAAAGTGATAATCCCAATAGTGAACTGAAACAACAACACTATAAAGTAGTGAGCACACAGAAGAACAAAGAGACACAATATTTTGCCGAGTGGAAAACCCTCCTGGGGTATAAAAACCACTCCTGAAATGCCTTGCAAGCTTAATCTTTTGAACAACTATTCACAATGCCTTATAGGCTAATTTTTTAGCACCCACTCAAGGAGCACTAACCCCTTGTTTTTGAGACACCCATCTCAAGGAGTACCAACCCCTCAAATTATGTTTTGAACAATAATAATAACTCAGAGGATTTCTCTATTTTTAGTTAAGCACATATTTCTCTTTTTTCTCGTCTACAGAATACCCTAAGGATTCAATAATTGAATCCTTAAAATACTATATAGAGAAGAATTTTACCATGTCTTTGCCTCTTGTTATTCAGATTTTTATTGTAGAGTTTATGCATACATTTTCATATAGCCAAGGAATGATAATCTCAGGAATTACAACCAGAGAACTTCCACTATTTTCAATACTGGTTGTTATATACATTTCAAGTATGTATGTCATGAAGAAATCTTCAAAATACATTTTTCACAAGAATCTGAAACTCACTTGCCAATTTTAGAATCTGAAGCTGAATAATGATAATCTATAGATGATGGTAAAAATCAAGAGTAACGCCTGACCAGAGGACTTTAATTTCTGTGCTGAATCAAGAGCTTTCAAATTGTAACTGATAGATTTTCATCAAAACCATGACTGCCCACCAGCAGAGAACCATAACCTCCCAATTCTCAGAGAATATTCTGCCATGTAACCATTTTGAGATTTGATGCCAACCAATGATGTCAGCCTACAACTATACATAGAAATTCATATGTCAGCCACAGTGATAGAGTTTGTTAATCGTTCGCCGAGACATCCAGATTGTCCTACCAAAGGCAATTAAATCGCCAGACAATCCCCTTAGTTATCGCTTTCGCCATGACCCATCAGAGTCGGGGAGAAGACATAACGAATACATTATGTCACACTGAGAGCTCATATGTTATGTTCTTTCCAATCACTAAGACATAAGAAATTTTCTCACCGAGATCCCCTTTTCGTTTCATTCACTGTCGTTGTAACCTTTTGATATCGGAAAGACCCTATGTAGATCACAGTGTGTTTCACCGAAAGTATCCTTTTACCTCTTATGATTCATTATGACATTCTGCTATTGGGGAGACATTTCATAGATGATGCTTTGTTTTACCGAAAGTCATCCTTTCATCCGGTGTCGCTAAGACAAGTCAGATCCTATGCCGACAAAGTCCTTTTGTGTTCCATCAGTGAGACTGGAGGTCACTTGCCAAGACCTCATGCCAAAAACCCTAACTCTTACTGAGATATATACCTTTATGTTATCAGTCGGTATAAGAAATCAAACTCACCAAGACCTTTCTTTGATGTACATGAGTCATACCGAAATGTTCCTTTTGTTTTATGCATCGCTGAGACATATCAATGTTGGGGAGACCTCTCAAAGAGCACACTGTCATACCGAAAAACTTTATCCACTCTGAGTTGCTGAGACAATATCAATCTCTCGCCGAAAGCCCCTCATAAGACTTAATTGGCAAAACCAGATGTGTTCGCTATGACATTACACTGAAGTTGAGACTTCCTGCCGATATGCAATTTTTCCACCGGCGGTCGGCAAGACTAAAGTAAGTTCGCCAAGACATTACAACGAAGGAAAACCTTTTCTGATAAGACCTTTCGGTGCACGGTCAGTGAGACAATATGTCTTTGGAGAGACCACATACCGAATACAACACTCCTGCCGATATGTTCCTTTTCCTTTAGTCGGTGAGAGAATGTGTATGTCATGCTGATAGATGCCAGTGAAACTCCATGTGTAATGTTGGTGAGAGTGAAAGCAATATGTCTGCCCAAAGTGAATCTTTAATGTGCTAGTCGATCGATGTAACAAGTCAAACTTGCCAAGACACAATGTCGATGAAGGATCACTTGCGCCGATGAACCACGTCATGTATAAGTCGGTGAGACCCGACTCATTCGGAGAGACCTCTCCCCGGTGAAAAATACTCATGTCGATAGACCTTTCCACTGTCACCAAGACCACGTGAATGTCACACCGATAGATACCCAAAGGTGAACTTTGTCATCAAGGACAAACCAATCAGAACACAACTTAGAACCAACACCCTTTTCAAACTATAATTCTAGTATCTTCAAAAATGATTAACTCAAAGCTTTTGGAGTGAGAATAAATATTAATTTAATGAGGAATATAAAAAAATACCTTAAGTCTTCAATCCCCAACTTGTTTTTAGTCAACTTGCATAGATTGCATATCATTAAACAAATTAGAACTCCTATTAGCTCTAATTATATCATATGATACTAACTCTTATATTTTTTGAGGGGATTGATCATATCCCCAACTTACCCAGTGAGGGAAAAAGATCCCTTCATTTAATGTTGCATCTGCAACCTTGTCTCCCTCTTTGTATGTGTGTTGAATGTTAAAATTAAGGAATCCCTCAATCAATTAAGGAATCCCTCAATCAAGCTTTTTGATTTTTCCATCAAGTTTTTTATCACCCAAGAAATAGTAGAACCTCCCTTGAAAATATCAATTATCAACTTAGAATCTCCTTCTATGACTGATTCGATTGAAGCCTAGCTCTTTAGTTCTCTTTGACCCCCACCAAGCAGTAGTTGCTTCTACCACATTAATAGTACAAATACCTAGTTTTTTTGCATAACCTTCAATAATATATCATTTTTTATCTCTTATTACTCCACCCGTAGCGGCCATTCCTGGGTTTCCTTTCGTACAACCATAAAAAATGAGTTTTATCCATCCTTCCTCAAGAGGTAGCCATTTAGTTATCCTTCTGCTCAAAATTTTAGCCCAATTAAACCTAGTTAAGTCTGTCTTGATCCCGTAATTCTATTTAATCTGAAGGTCTCCATATGAAGGAGTCCTTTTTGAGAACCCATAATTTCTATAATTAATATTTTCTTGGATTTGTAGTTTTATGCTCAAGAAAACATCCATATTGCTTCTCTTCTGATATCTGAAGATTCTATTTTTTTTCTTTCCATAATCCCCATGAAACAAATGGGGGAATTTGTCTCCACAAATACTCAATAATAGGGTGGAAGAAATGACAACTTTTCTAATTTTCCTCAAAATCCTTGAGAGAATAGTGGAAAACCCAATCAACCAAAATAATCCTTAAGACATAAGTCTAGACCTCTTTGGAGAAGGAGCAGTGGAAGAACAAATGTTCTATATTCTCTGAATCCTCATAAAAAAGGGAACATATATTTATAAATTGAAAAAAGTTTCTATTAAGATTACCAATAATGAGGATATTACCAAGGATAAAAGCCAACTAGAAGTAATTAATTTTAGGAATTATTTTAGCATTCCATACCTGATTCCAATCAATATTAATAAGAGGAAGCAATTCTTGTTCCATCATGACATAAGTAGACTTAAATAAGAAATCCTTAGAAGGAAGTCTACTCCAAATTGAACATTCATCTTCCCTATTATAGGATAAAAAGAGATAGTTTCTAATTTATTCGCTTAAGACTTGGAAAATAACTCCCCACTCTTTCTGTCTCCCTCCCTGTAGATTCCTTCCTCTCGTCAACTATTCCCCAAAAATTTTCATCTTGTTTTAACACCTCCCCAATCAATGTAATCATTTAGGTACCTCCCATTGACTCTAATTAGCCTCCTTGATTTTATTTAGTTGATTAAAAGATGACAAAATAGGGCCATTATTCCAAACTTCCTCCTAAAATATTTTCTTCCATCCATTACTAACTCTCCTTCTGAACCCTTGTTTCAAAGTATTTTTGGCTTTTATTAAGTTGTTCCAATTGATAGATCCATTTGGAAAATCAAAAGAAAACAAAAAACTTCCTATATCAAAATTTCCACCTAATCTTTGTTACCTTCAAGGAAGTTCTATCTAATTTTAGTAATAAGAGATTTGTTGAATAATTTTAACCTTCTTATACAGAGACCCTTATACATTTTTGGCAAACAAACTTTTTCCCAACAAACCAAATCCATCTTTGACCTTTCTTTCATTCCAGTCCAATGGAATTTCCTTTTAATTTTCTTATTTTTATTTTCTATGAAAGTAGGGATCTTAAATAAGGAGAGATAATATACAAGAATGTTTTGAAGAGAAGCTTTAAGAAGTTGAAGCTTACCAAGTTTCAACTAAGGAGCTTTCCTTTCCACCTAGCCAACTTATTTTGTATCCTTTTAATTATATGGTTCCAATAGTTATTAGTAGACTTCTTAGAGATTAAAGGAAGAACCGCATAGGAAGCCAACAAACTAGTAGCTTGACATCCTATTATCCTCATAACCCTTTCCTTAACCATTTGTTCCACATTAAATAAGTATAAAGTTCTCTTCATATAATTGATGTGTTGACCTAAAGCTCTAGCATAGTCTTCCCAAATAGATTTCCATTGAATAGACTCAACCACAGATACTTATCCAAAAATAATATATCATCCATAAATTTTTGATGAGAAATAGGAGGCAAAGAAGAAGCAACTTTCACCCCTTTCAAAATTTTTTTGATCAAGTGTCTTTTAAATATTCCTCTCAAGAAATTTATCCACAATTATAAATAGATATGGAGAGAGAGGATTACCACGTATTAGAACTCTCCCACAAGAGAAATACCCTTTTGGAACACCATATACGAATACAAAACACTTCAAGGTGGTAACACAAGCTTTGATCAGGTTTAAAAATATACCTTTAAACCCAAGCTTCTACAAAACAGTCAGCAAGAATGGCCAAGAAACTATATCATAAGCCTTAGACCAACTTTAGTAGCATACTTATCTTCTTTCTAAACTCCATAGAGTGAATATACTCATGAGTAGCCAAGAAAAAATCTAAAATCTGTCTACCTTTAACAAAAATCCCATTCTTATTAGGGGAAATCATTTAGTAGAGGAAAGTTTCCAACCTATTGACAATAAGATTAGAAAAAAATTATAAATTTTATTATATAAGCTTATTGGTTTGTAATCCTACGAAGAGGAAGCATCATCTTTTTTTGGAATTAGCAATATGTAGGTAGAATTTATTTGGTTTAATAGTCTTCTTGATATTAAAAATCCCTTTCAACATTGAAGAGGTCAAATAAAATCACCTACCAAAAATCTTGAAAGAAAGCGGGAGGAAAACCATCAGGCATCGGAGCCTTATAGGCTCCAAAAGAGAACACTACATTTTCAACCTCTCGAAACTGAATAGGTTTCCCTATATTCTTAAGGTCTTGATTTTAAAGCACATTATGAATAACATCAATACATTCTTCTAGGCTATTAAAACTTGGATTAGAGTCAACACAGGTTCTTTAAAGAAAGAGATAGAAGCATGTGCTATATCAATCTCTTTAGTGAGGACAAAATCATCATCTGTTTCATAATGGACTAATGATTTTTTTTTATTTCTATCACCCTCAGTTAACCATTGTATTCTCAAATTCTCTTTCCAAAAAGTTTCCCCCATGTTTGAAATTTTAGTCCATTCTATTCATAACTCCCTTTCTTTAACAAAAGTTTCCACATCATCATTTCCTTCCTCCATTCTTCCATGAATCTCTTTTAGGTTAGTTGAAATAGTCTTAATTTTTTGGGGAAAATATTACAAAAGGAGACCTTATTCCAACCTTTTACTTATCTTTGACCCTTTTTAATTTTTGAGCCAAACAGTACATAGGAGTACCTTAGCATGGGAGATTCCACCAAATTTCAACTAGATCTTTAAAGTCAGGATGAGAATTCCACATTATTTCATAGCTAAAAGGAAAGAGAAATTTCACCACAACTTACTCCCAATCCAAAGGAATAACATTATGATTTGATCGCATTATAGAAAGAGCAGATAAATTAAGCTTAGGAAGAATATTCCAACTATTAAGTGGTATATTCAAACACTACAAAAGCGGTAGAAATGATTCAAAGGCATAAAAAAAATAAGATTATTGCTTTCACCTAAAATGTTTTCATGCATTAATTACTCAAAAAATAGAAAGTTGAAAACAGGAAAGGAAAGGGTACATATTGGCACACAGATGTGAGTTGGTTGCTTGAACTCACGAACCACATCCACATGATGTGGGGCTCCTCAAATCCTCACTATAGCACCTCGACAATCACATAATCATGGAATCCCAAGGCAAGAAATTACTAGAGGCTCAAAATGAAAATGAGGTAAATTAACCCTAATTACCTATTTTAACCCCCCAAACCCTAATTTTTTACCTAGGAAACCCTCCTAGGTTAAAATTAAGAGCTCCCAAAAACATTTGAACTATCAACATTTACATTGGTGGTTGTCGTTGCACCAAAAGATTGACCTGTTAATGCCTGATACAACCACCAAATTTATACAAGATCCATAGGAGGCAGTTAAGCCATGTCACAAACACAAGCACCGTGTTAGGTCTCAAAAATGTAGGTTTGAACAACGAAATTTTGCCAAGCTATCACAACATTTTTGGCTAACGTACAAGGCTAATCAATAAGATTGAACCTCCTTCTCTCCAGGCTTTGCCAGACCTAGGCGGGTGTACCTATATGAATAAATCATACTTAAGCTATATGTATTTCCTATTTGAGCAATCTATCCACAATGGCAGTTGTAAGTGGGATAGACAAAAGCTTAATAACTACTACTAAAACTTGAGATGTGAATATTTCGAATAAGATTTTATGAAATTCTAGAATGGAATTGGTGTGACCAATGCTTACTTCTGTTGGACTAATGGAGTCAAGATTTGTGTGATATGTGAGTCCTATTTTTGGATACAATTCAAATTGTTTTCCACTTTTATGAGTTTATGCCTGGTATAAACATGCAAGGATACAATTATCAAGTTCTTCTTATTGACCCAAATGTCCTTTTCCAGATTACTATGATTAATCAAAAGAGTTTAATCCTTCCTTGAAGGAGCCAGTTAATTGAACCATACAAGAGCAGCAAATGTGCTTTGATAACTTGAAAATATTCTGGATACATCAATTTAAATAAGGAAATGACAAACTTGGAGGCAACTGGATAATATTTTTAATAAATTCAACAAACAACTGACACCATAATTGGATCACCAAATTTATGCATTCTTCTCCATTATATAATTTGAAAAATATTTTACAATGTACATCATGATATTTCATTTCAGCAATTGTTCACCCTATCCAACTACCTAACTACTACTTATTCTTCCTAAATCTAATCCCTGATCCATTAGATTTCATCTGGCATATATACATTATATCTTCAATAGTTGTGATCCTTCCCTGTGTGTCGACTGCAACTCCTCGTTATAATTTAATTAATTGCCTTTAGCAAATTAAAATATTTTAATCTTCGTTATCTTTGTCTCCCGTGAAAATAATAAACTTTAATTCCTTTGCTGGCAATCTTCACTTTTTCACCCAAAATTGTTTACCCGCTCTCATATCTCCTTTGGTGAAAAATTTCTATAAATTTTACCTATTATGCTCTCCCGGGTAAAATAATTATCCACTTTTAAATTCTCGTTGCATTTACCTCCTCGGTGAAAATGTGAAATATTGTTTTCCACTATAGTTATACTTTATTAGTCTTTTGTTTACGTTATGATCATATGCATTCACTATATCAGGGTAACATATGACATCGAGGAGACATATTTTATCTTACATCAATATCAGAGAGTCTCTCCGATGACAATTGATGTAGGAAGATTGTATAGCTGAGACTTCAAACCACTCTTCCAGATATCGATTAGACTTCATACCATTCTTGTTGATCGGTGATACTTCATACCATTCTTCCCGATCGGTGAGACTTCATACCATTCTTGTCGATCGGTGAGACTTCGAACCACTCTTGTCAATTTGTAAGACTTCAAACCAACTCTTGCCGATTGGTATAACATATGAAGTCGAAAAGACATTTGAAACTCATTCCGATAGCACATGTCTCCCTGATATGTTTCTTTTTGCTTTATCGGTGAGACAAAGTGAATTTCTTGCCAATAAAATTCCATCAGCGTGACATATCTGCTCGGGCTAACTTGAAAATCTCACTCCGATAGCATTTTTCTTGCCGATCGGTGAGACTTCAAACCAACTCTTGCCGATTGGTGAGACTATAGACCACCCTTGTAGATATCAGTGAGACTACGACTGGTCTCTCCAATGGAATTTTGCTTTGCTACACAATGACCAAAATGAGTAAGGTAGCCTTTGGAATTGCTTTGAAGAAATGATCAGATGATCTCCAAAAGCCATGAAATTTCACCAGTATGTTGAGTTATGATAGGCGAATGTGTTTGCAAAAGGGTTTGGCCTGAAGTCATTAGATTTGAAAGATATTGATTTTTAAAGTAGCTCAATAAACTCTTTTTGAAACTACACTTGTGAAAAGCATGCCAACTTGCCATTTTGTAGAGATACCAAATCTGATTTTGAGAAGCTATAACTTTGTAGATTACTTCATTTTGGATAGAAAAACATGTGTGCCAGAGGATTTCTTTCCAATTCACTTCTTTGATCTGCTACTAATTGTCAAAGTTGCTCCTTCTGTGAGAATTTTTTGGAAATGCCAATGCAAAATTAGTTTGGTTTTAATTTTGAAAAAATACCAAATGATGTACAAACGTCCTGAAAATTGGCATGGAGGTAAACTTTGGTGTAGAGAATTGAAGGAACCAATAAATTTTTTATGATCCTCATCCATTTGCTTAATATTTACCCTCAAAGTTGACCCTTTTAACATAATTTTCACTATACTAGCAACAAATTTTCTCAAAAACCCTTCAACTTGTCACTTTGAAACTTTGTCAAATCTTATCGTATGAAGCTGAAAACTGGCGTGCACACTCACATATGTTAGATGAACACACCTACAAGATGGAATTGCACGAAAATGACCAGATTCAAAGTTATGATTTTTCAAAATGTGCTTTTTGGGCTTCTTTTTCAATTGAGTTTCTGAGTGTTGTATTAATATTTTTGACATGGAACCTTCAAGTTTTTCCAAAATTTGAAGGTTCCAACAGTGGCTCCATCTAGTAATGTATGCCCCCTATGGGCATAGCAAGAATCCAGTTCTTTGGGAGAGCAGACCAAATGTTTTATCTATTGAACAACAGATTTAAACTCCTTTCTATCATGAACTAACATAGTTTTTTGAAAAATCACACCACAGTTAATGGCACAAGGCCACCCCAAAAGAAAGGCCCCTATTTTCCCCTGTCATACACCTAGTTTTGTTTTGAGTTCATCAGATTCTTCTTGAAAATAGTCATGCAATCTACCCTGCTACATGCATTACCATTGAAAACTTTTAGAAAATCATTGTGCTCAGTTTGACCATTCTGCAGTTCATCATCATGTGATAAATATTTTTCAACTTCAACATATAATATGTATGTATATTCAATGCAACATTCCTCATTATTTTTCTCACTATCATGTGTTATAAAATGATCTCCAAGCTGTACTAAAAAAACACCATCAGAATGCTTCTCTTAAAAGTATAAATTTTTTGTTTCATCAACATCTTTTGGGGTAACCGGATTTGAAACATTTTCTATTTCTTCAATATCACTAACTGGCAGTGGCACAATTTTTTGACTCATGTAATCACCATTATGCATATTTGAAACAATTGATGTTGGGGACAAAATTTCTGAATTATTCTTATGTATATATTTCTGGTACTCTATTGCTAGAAAATCTGAAATTTTCTCACTTTCACCATTAATGTACTCCTCACCTTTTTCATCATCATAATGAGGCTCAAGATCATCATAGAAAAAGTTAGATGAATTATCAACACAGTCATTTGTTCCACAAGCTGATATAATATCCTGATTATCTAAAAATGTTTCTTCCTCATCATAAAGTGGATTTGAAAAAACATGAAATTCATGTTCCGACAAACCTTGGAAAAACATCATTTGATCTTCTATCTTCTCACCATATAATGGGTTTGAAAAAATTTGAAAATTGTTTTCAATTGTACAAACCT
This sequence comes from Sequoia sempervirens, assembly GCA_007258455.2. Classification (NCBI taxonomy): domain Eukaryota; kingdom Viridiplantae; phylum Streptophyta; class Pinopsida; order Cupressales; family Cupressaceae; genus Sequoia; species Sequoia sempervirens. The sequence continues at coordinate 80,458 of VDFB02169757.1, read as the reverse complement.
CTTCATCATCAAATGTATCTTTATGGTACTCAACTGCGGCTGGAAGTGTTACTTGTTCACTATCAAATGAATTTCCCATTGTTTCTTCCTCCTAACCTTCATAAAGGCTGCAAGTGTCCCTTTGTTGTAGATCAAAATCCACAGATTCATCTTCACAATCTGAATCTTCAATGGATCCCTCATAGCATGCACTATCACAATCTATTATGCAGGAAACACCTTCTATATCTTCATGTAGGTTGTCATAGGAATTATTTTCACTTGCATATTCATCCTCTATGAAATGATCATAGTCATTTCCTTCTTCATTGTTGAAGAGCATACTATCTTCTTTTATTCCAACTTCCAATTTGTTGTCTTCAATGCTATGACAATGCATCCATGGTTGCACTTCCATATCATTTGAATCATGACTAATATATTCCTCTGGCAGTGTGTTTCTGGTAATATCTTCAATGTTGCAATTATCTTCCAAGGTAGAAAATTGATCTTCAGCAAGTTCATCTTCATTCAAATATGGAAAAACATCATTTGCGCATGTTTCCTCTCAGAGTTGTATTACTTGATCAATTTCTCCATATTCATCTTCATAACTGTACTGGCTTAGGAATAGTCTTTTGAGATCTTTCCATGAAGAGATACTCTACATAGGCAAGCCAATAAACCACTCCCTTGCGTCATTCCTCAAAGATCTTGAAACACATCTCATAATGACATCTTCTCAATAAATTTGAAAGTCCAAAATGAAATCCTAGAATTGTTGTACATGCTTACAAGCTGATTCACCCCATTCTCCATGAAATTTAGGGATATGCTTTAATAGTTCTACCAGTTTGTAGGGATAAGGATTTGGGTAACCTTGGATATTGTTGCAGTTAAATGGTTTATCAATGGATAAGACTAAATTTGGAGAGCCATATGGGTTTTGGTAGATTATTAACCTTTGTCTAAGAGATGGAGGATAAGCATTTATTTGATATGGGGCTTGTGGTGTACAAATGTCTTGTTGTGAATGGTGTCCATTACCTCCATTGTGAAAATTCCCAATTGTATTACGAGGCACTTGTGGGGTCCAATGCCTGCTTGCATTTGTATATTCATTCTTATCACAGAATGGTATATTTTGTGATGTATTTGGAACATATCTGACTCCCAATTGTAGCAATTGTTGGTTCAATTGTAGTTGTTGTTTTCTCAATTCTTTACATTCTCTTATTGTTTGTTTCCTTCTCACTTCTTCTGACATCTTGACAAGAAAATTGGAAAAGTGTTACTTGTTCCACAATGTCTATGCATTATCTATCAATTTTAAACAAAGTCACCACCTACTTTTTCAAAAGTAGGAAATGATTCTTTTGAAATTATTTTTTATTTTCCCCGCCAGAATATACTCACTCTGAATGTGAAATCTTTATTGAATCTATGAACGGATAGGCTGCAACCAAATTTTTTGATGTTTGTCCCCAACGGAGTCGCCAAACTGTTAGGTCTCAAAAATGCAAGTTTGAACCACGAAAGGTTGCCAAGCTCTCACAACATTTTTGGCTAACGTACGAGGCTGATTAGTAAGATTGAACCTCCTTCTCTTCAGGCTCTGCCAGACCTAGGCGGGTGTACCTATATGAATAAATCATACTTAAGCTATACGTATTTCCTATTTGAGCAATCTATCCATAATGGCAATTGTAAGTGGAATGGATGAAAGCTTAATAACTAATCCTACTGAAACTTGAGATGTAAATATTTCGAATAATATTTTATGAAATTCTAGAATGGAATTGGTGTGACCAGTGCCTACTTCTATTGGGCTAATGGAGTCAAGATTTATCTAATATGTGAGTCCTATTTCTAGATACAATTCAAATTGTTTGGCACTTTTATGAGTTTATGCCTGGCATAAACGTACGAGGATACAATTATCAAGTTCTTATTGATCCAAATGTCCTTTTCCAGATTACTGTGATTAATTAAAAGAGTTTAATCCTTCCTTGAAGGAGACAGTTAATTGAACCACACAAGAGCAGCAAATGTGCTTTGATAAATTAAAAATATTCGTGATACATCAATTTAAATAATAAGGAAATGACAACCTTGGAGACAACCGGATAATATTTTTAATAAATTCAGCAACTGACACCATAATTGGATCACCAAATTTATGCATTCTTCTCCATTATATAATTTGAAAAATATTTTACAATGTACAACATGATATTTTGTTTCAGCAACTGTTCACCCTATCCAACTACCTAACTACTACTTATTCTTCCTAAATCTAATCCCTAATCCATTAGATTTCATCTGGCATATATACTTTATATCTTCAATAGTTGTGATCCTTCGCTATGTGTTGACTGCAGCTCCTCATTATAATTTAATTAATTGCCTTTGGGAAATTAAAATATTTTAATCTTCGTTATCTTTGTCTCCCATGAAAATAATAAACTTTAATTCCTTTGTTGGCAATCTTCACTTTTTCACCCAAAAATGTTTACCCGCTCTCATATCTCTTTTGGTGAAAATTTTCTATAAATTTTACCTGTTATGCTCTCCCGGGTAAAATAATTATCCACTTTTAAATTCCTGTTGCATTTACCTCCTTAGTGAAAATGTGAAATATTGTTTTCCACTATAGTCATACTTTATTAGTCTTTTGTTCACGTTATGATCATATGAATTCACTATATTGGGGTAATATATGACATCAAGGAGACATATTTTATCTTACATCGATATCAAAGAGTCTCTCCGATGAAAATTGTTGTAGGAAGTTTGTATTGCTAAGACTTCAAACCACTCTTGCAGATATTGGTGAGACTTCATACCATTCTTTCCGATCAGTGAGACTTCATACCATTATTTTTGATCAGTGAGACTTCATACCATTCTTGTCGATCGGTGAGACTTCATACCATTCTTTCTGATCAGTGAGACTTTGAACCACTCTTTCCGATCGGTAAGACTTCAAACCAAATCTTGCCAATCGATATAACATATAAAGTTGGAAAGACATTTGAAACTCACTCCGATAGCACATGTCTCCCCGATATGTTTCTTTTTGCTTTATCGGTGAGATAAAGTGAATTTATTGCCGATAAAATTCCATCAGCATGACATATATGCTCAGGCTAACTTGAAAATCTCACTCCGATAGCATTTTTCTTGCCAATCGGTGAGAATTCAAACCAACTCTTGTCGATCGGTGAGAATACAGACCAGTCTTGCAGATATCAGTGAAACTATGGCTGGTCTCTCTGATGGAATTTTGCTTTGCTGCACAGTGACCAAATTGAGACAGGTATCCTTCGAAATTGCTTTGAAGAAATGATCAGATGATCTCCAAAAGCCATGAAATTTCACCAGTACGTTGAGTTATGATAGGGGAATGTGTTTACAGAAGGGTTTGGCCTGAATTCATCAGATTTGAAAGATATTGATTTTTAAAGTAGCTCAATAAACTCTTTCTGAAACTACACTTGTGAAAAGCATGCCAACATGCCATTTTGTAGAGATACCAAATCTAATTTTGAGAAGCGATAACTTTGTAGATTGCTTCATTTTGGATAGGCAAACATGTGTTCCAAAGGATTTCCTTCTAGTTCACTTCTTTGATGTGCTACTAATTTTCAAAGTTGCTCCTTCTGTGAGAATTTTCTAGAAATTCCAGTGCAAAATCAGTTTGGTTTTAATTTTGAAAAAATACCAAATGATGTCCAAATGTCCTAAAAATTGGCATGGAGGTAGACCTTGGTGTAAAGAATCAAAGGAATCAATCAATTTTTTATGATCCTCATCCATTTACTTAATATTTACCCTCAAATTTGACCCTTTTTACAAAATTTTCACTATACTGACAGTAGATTTTCTCAAAAACCCTTCAACTTGTCACTTTGAAACTTTGTCAAATCAAATTGTATGAAGCTAAAAACTGGCATGCACGCTCACATATGTTAGATGAACACACCTACAAGATGGTATTGCACGAAAATGACTAGATTCAAAGTTATGATTTTTCAAAATGTGCTTTTTGGGCTTCTTTTTCAACTGAGTTTCTAAGTGTTGTATTAAAATTTGACATGGCACCTTCAATTTTTGCCAAAATTTGAAGGTTCCAACACACTGTGTTGACCCACGCCAAGGACACCAAGGGTGACACCTTGTAACAATCCCCCCTAGTGCAAGCGAGGGGTTCGAACATGTGACCTCATCTCTAATACCAATTGTTACACCAGTGGTTGTCATTGCACTGAAAGATCGACATGTTAATGGTTGATATAGCTGCCAAATTTATACAAGATCCATAGAAGGTGGTTAAGCCATGTCACGAACCCAAGCACCACGTTGGCCCATGCCAAAGAGACCAAGGGTGACACCTTGCAACACAACAAGGGTCCTATAAGCTTAATTTTTCTTCCTCTATGCATCTAAATTGAAATAAAACATTATTGCGAGCCTGACCTGAAAAATGATTTTTTTCAGCCAACCTCTTGAGGGGGCAGCCCAACATCCTACCATCTTTCTACCAACCATCAGGACATAGTGGGGCATATGATTTTTTAAAAATCTTGATCTTAACATCAAAATCTTTGAAACAATGCAACCAATACTTTGTCTTAAAGAGGGGCAAAATGTAGACATGTAAAAATGACTAACACTTATTGCACATCCTAAATGACATTTTCTCATCATCAACATCGTTATCATCTAATATCACTACATTTCACACCAATTACATCAAAAACCCTAATTTCCACTAATAATTGAATAATATTACATTATTTAATTAATTCACTTTTTCATCACTCTGGACTAATTAAATAAATTCCATTTATTTAATAAAGTCCTAATCTAACTTGATTCCTCCTAATTAATTAAATAACATCAATTATTTAATTATGTCGCTAATTCACCCTATTCCCCTAAATCAATTAAATTATTACCACTCAATAGTTTAATTAAATCACTTTCCCTTAAACATGAATAATTGAATAAATTATTCAAACATCATCCAAAAGGGTCAACAAAACAAATACAACTTTGTTTGTAAAATTCAAACATGAATTGCACGTTCAACTCAAAAAGATTAATTAATTACCCTCACCAACTTTCATGATTGACAAAATTACGATCCCCTGATTGCTTACTCTGATTGGCTGACTGATTCATCTGTTCTTCAATCCCACTGAAGGATCAACTTGATTTCCTCAATTTCATTGAACACTCAAATTGATTTTCATCAATCGCACCAATTATGTAATCAAAATCAATAGATTCTTCCCATCTAATTCCTCTCAACAATTTTGAACCGTTGATCAGGATATTCTACTACACAATCTTGATCGTTCATTTCAAAAGGTAAAATCTATATAACATTCTTCTTCATCCTCATAAACAATCATAGAATCTACATCTTTTGCACAACAAAGTAATGCCAAATTGACAATCAATTTCACACAAGCTTTTACACGCATCTTCGATCACCATCACAGAACATTGAATCTTTTGCAATGCATAAATGGAGATTTTGCATTGACACAATGATCCAACATTATTGCAAATACACTTTGACATGAGATGGTAACACTATGTTTTATGAATTCAATTTATGTTATATCCTTATATTACATTGTTTGATTTTGTTTCTTCGTAGTCTCATTTCGTGAGTAATGGGTATGAATCTAAATCTTTCATTTGAAATAGATTAGTTTAATTCATTCATGTTTGGTTTCCTACGCTCATCGATTTCCTCTTTACACAAAAACCAATTGCAATAATTTAATATATTGGTGGATTAATTATAATGTGTGTGTAAATATGGGTGAGGAGGAAATATGTCTAAATTATATTTGTTTGTTTCTAGATTCATGGGATAGCCCAATCGTGGCTATTGGGAACAGTTCTATCACTCTAAAAGTAGAGGATGTTGTTGGTTATTTTATTTTGAAGAGATGAGTAAGTTCACTCTAAGTTCCAATATTTATTTGAGTCTTTGAGAAAGACCAAATTAAAGAGGGGAAAAAAAAGAAGCAACATGAAAAATATAGGTACAAGTCCAAGGAGAGATCTAAATCTCCCAAAAAACCCAAGGGTATTTTTTTGGAACTATATTAAAACTTCTCACTTTCATAGGGGGTGAAAATAAGAGAAGGAAGATATGAAGAAAAAGAAAGAGGATGTATTCTTTCATTTCAAATTTATCCACTTGTATAGGTATGAATACACAATTGATTGAATCATGTGCAGCTTTTCAAAAGACCTCAAATAGACACTATTTTATGTAAGTATGAAAATTATGAATAAGGTAAGCTTTACTTGGGTGGTGATTCTTATTTAGATATTATTTTTTTTTGTAAAATTTAGATAAAATTTCCTAATGGTAGAGTTAAGATTTTTTATGGTGTCTTGCATATCCTACAATTAGCACATAATTTTTTATCTATGAGAAAGCTAATAGATGTGGATATGCAAGTGGTATATTCTAAAATATATGTTAAAATGGTGAGAGGTACTATGGTGATTACTAAATCATGCTCTATTGAATAAAATATTACTTCTTTGAAAACCAAGCATGTTCCTACTTCCTTGGGTAAAGAGATTATATCATCTTTAGCGGATGGTCATGGTTTCTAGGTACGTAAGGGTGATATTTTTACTAAATATGAGTTACTTATGTAAAATATTATTCTATAGAACCAAATAATAGGTAATATAGGAGAGAAGGGTCTATGGACCTTGAAAAAAAAAGCATTATTAAAAGGTTGTCTAATTATAACCTTAAGTTTGATTTCATTCAGAATTACATTTATGGAAAATATAACTACATTCATTTTTATTGACTTCTCATAAATATTGTGGTATTTTGGATCTTATTCATTTTGATGTGTTTGGTCTTGTTGATGTTTATTTTATTTCAAATTCCACTTATTATATTTTATTTATTAATAACTATATGATGCAGGAGCATCCTAGGTGGAAGTGCAATCAACATCAACCAAAAAAAATGAAAATTTTAAATTTGCATTTGCATTTCATGTTAGGTGAATAATTTGAATAAGTTAATCATAATTATATTTAATTAAATAAAAATCATTTTTGTTATGCAAGTTAGCAAGTGGAGATAGTGGAGGTGTAGTTGCATTTTTTTTAAAATCAGAAAAAGCAAAACTTGGGTGCTAGGTTTGTGGGAGTTACAAAAGTTCATGAAAAATAATTAATTTATTTTTCTATTATTTAAAACATTAATTCTAAGATAGGTTGGCATAGGTTTTCAATGGGAGGGAAGATCTAATTTTTGGATTTTTGGGAGAGGTTTTGTTGCATGTTTGGGCATTCATTTGTTGCTACAAATTTGGAGAAAGAGAGAGTTGGGCGTGGTATTATCTTAGGGGGTTTTGAAGACTTTTTGTTAAAGGTTGAGAAGATTAAGGCAGCTATTAAATATTGAAGGCTCCATGGTTGAATATTGAAGGTTCTACGTGATTGTTTGCAGGAGGAAAGAGAAGATTTGGAGGTGTTCATGAAGCACATAGATTTTTGTTGTTGTTGTAGATTGTTTTTGCATTATTTTCAGATTATTTAAAGGGAATATGTTGCTGCATTTTAGTCATTTGTTGATTGAAAATAATATTGTAGCCAAATTTCCATATTGTGTAGACTTTGTGTTGCAAATTTCAGATGAATTGATGGAATCTTGTTGCAGATTTTATTGCATTGTTGTGGTTGTTTGAGTGTAATTTAAAAGAAGATGGTTTCTTGAGAATCCCTCTTTCATCAGTTGTATCAAAGCAAGAAGATTTTGAGTGTGTGAACAAATAGCCAAATAGAGGTAGTTTACACTAGGATTGAGCTTGTGGGTGTGTAGGAAAATGTATGCAAGAGGAGCCCCACATGGTAGGGGTAGAGGAAGAGGTGATAATATTATCCATGGTGATGATTTTAGAGCCTTGAGAAGGTAGGTGGAAGCATTACAAGAAGAAATTAGAAAAGGGTTTGCACAAAGAAGAGAACCAGTAAGTGATGAGGAAGAAGAAACTTCAAAGGAGGCCAACCAAACAAATGAACAAAGAAATGCAGTTGCAGTAGTTGTCAATAACCCATTGTTGATTGTGCTATAAATGATGGGAAAAAAATCAAAATTTGGTGTTCCTACATTTTGTGGGAATTTGAATCCAAAAGAGTTAGTGCATTGGATCAATGACATGGAAGAGTTCTTTGAGTTTGAAGAAGTTGAGGATCCTGACAAAGTGAGGTATGGAAAAACCAAATTGAAAGGACATGCTTCAATTTGGTGGAGAGAGATTCAATTGGAAAGAGAAAGGAGTGGCAACGATACAATTACTAATTGGGATAGAATGGTGGAGAAAATGAAAATATAGTTCATTCTGGTGGACTACGAGCTTGATTTTCTCAAAAAATGTAAGGGTTAAAATAAGGGACCAAAACAATGAAAGAATATATGAAGGAGATTCATAGGATCCTAGTTAGAACAAGACATGTTGAAGCAACTATGGAGATGGTTGCAAGATATATTAATGGTTTGAGACCAAGCATACAAGAGGAGATGAATTTGGTGAGAGTTTATACAATCGAAGATGCCTATCAAATCACCATAAATATTAAGGATAGAATTAACAAAAGATATGAATGTAAAAAAAGAGAAAGGGATAATGGAGGAAGGACTGGAGGAATATATTACATGAATGATGATAGAAATAAAAAAAATTCAAAAAAAATGAAGACCAAGGCAGTAGTAGAACTCAGAGGTATGATAACTCATATGGTCCTAGAGATCAAAATCCAAGAGATAGAGTGATGCATAGGCAGTGGTTCCAAAACCTTCAAACAATCACAACTTGAAAAAACTCAACCAATTCTTGCATGTTAATACTTGGACTCATCATTCCTTCACAAAATCACTTGATTCAAAACACCCAAAACTGAGATCAGGGCATAAAACCTCTTATTGAATCTGAAAACCACCTTAAACTTTAGAAAACTAACCGACTTAAACCAAATAAATTTCCCTCAAACATTGAACTCACACTTTTCCAAATATCCACTCATAAAAGGCTTGTTTGCTTGTAGCATCCCACAATGACAAAACCGGTCACAACTTTCAAAATTTATTGAATCTCCCAAAATAGAGCACAGATTCAAGGAACCATTTGGGCCTCTTTAAACATATCAAAATTTCAAATAGGGTTGTTTTGTAACAACACCCTCCAAAATAGATTGTCCTACAACAACTAGGCCCAATTAAGCCACATTAACAAAGCAACTCAAAGAAATTCTTCAGTCAGACCCTCAAACTCTATTCAAACACTCTCAACAGGTGATAAAATGTCAAAATCAACAAATCTCATTATTATTAACACTCATTAATGTATCAAAACTCTAAACCCTTGTTTATGCCAATTCCATGCTTGTATCATGAGGGTTTATTGAAAGTCCATATTCCCAAGACCATTTCTCTTTTCCAATGCCACAAAAATGTTCAAATATGTCTTCCTATGCTTTATAAATTGATTCTCATCCTTTATCAACACATTTAGAACAAATTCTAACAATTAACCATCACCTTTGGGTTCAAAACATGACTGTCACAAATCTGTATTAACATGAAAGTATTTATAGTTTCATTAAACCCTACTTAGGAAGGGATCACAACACACTTGTGGACATGGAAAAAGTAACCCTTTTACTTTTTCTCATGTTTAGGCCCTTCTAGTGGACTTTGGCTTGATTTTTCCTAGATTTAATGTTGTAATGTGGTCAACACATTCACATTAGGTCTTGGACCCTTGAAAATCATTAAGACTTCTAGGATGTCTTGTAAAGGTGTTGTGAAGTGTTGTAACCCACTTTCACACTTTTCTAGGACCCTTTTATCATAATTCACTTAAATAACCCCTTTTTATCACTTATGAACTCTTATTTTAAAATTTTGTAAAGAGTTGTAACAAACTCTCACATTTTTCTAGACTTGTCATCACTAATTCAACCCTTCCTCATGTTTAAATGTCCCCTTACTGCACTTTCCATCCTTTCTTAAGTGTGTTTTTGAGGATATTCTTGTTAGACAACATTTAATTCCCTTTAATTCCCAACACCCACTTAATTTTCTTAAGTGGGACTAAGTCGCCAATAGGGGCGACTTATTCCTATTTGGCACAAAAATCAAAATTATTTCAATTTTTTGGCAGGATTTTATTCTCTAACCCTTAAGGTCAGCCTGGGATGTGTTATTTTTGGGAAATATTGTAAAATCAAGTATAAATAAGGGTTTTTCTCCTCATTTTTCATCTTCTAATATCCTAATCTCTTGCAATCTCATAACTCATTAAGCATTCAATCTTTCAAGCATTCAATCACTCTAAACATAATCAAGTCATCCATTGGAGCACTTCATTACATATCTTTAGATTTATACATCAAGGGTTTGGTAAGTTTATGACATTGCATGTTATTTATTTATCATTATCTTTCTATTTCATTTCATCTCATAGGGTTTGATTACCAAAGTGGGGTTTGACCAAGGCAAACCCCTATACTCTAACCCTTAACCCTTTTTCCCCTCTTTGCATGTGTGTTTGTAGAATTTGTATACAGACTTATCAAAGAGTTTGGTGTCAAAAAGTGGTTAACAATCTATCAAAGTCAACATAACCCTAGTTGAGGCTTGGAGACTCTTTTCAACCCTTTTTCTATAGAATTAAGATCGGACACCTGTTAGGAAAGCAAGTGCAGACCAGAATGTATAGGATCCTATCCCGAAACTTTTGAAATTTGCAGGTGGACTAAGTTGCCATTTGTGGTGAATTAGTCCCACTGCTAGGCCTGAAAAGTGGTTTCTGCATTTTTGGATACCCATTTGGCAGATTCTTGTTTCGATAGATTTTCCCTAAAACTGGACTAAGTCGCCCAACTTGGCATAAGTGTCCTAGTCAACATTTCCAATCAACTCTACGGGATTCTAGAACCTCTCCACATCATATTTCATATTTCAGGTACACCTCGCCAGTTCTGTTTAGTTATTTCATCATTTACTTGCATTTTTAGGTGTGTTTGCATATCACGGTGTGTTTTCCATCACTTTGCATTTCTTAGGTTTAGCATCATTAAATCATTTCTTTTTTAGATTATTGCATTATTACATCATAATTAGATACATTGCATCTCATTTACATTAATCTTGAGTGTAGATATTTGCATTTTGGCCCCCAATTTCCTCTCCTTTTAGGTGAAAAACCTAAGAGTGTTAGAGGAAACCAGCTTGGGTAATCCAAAATCATTCTTTACATTTTGGTGAACCTGAATTTTGAACATATTTACTTCTGATTTCAAGAACATCCTAGGTTTACTTTTAATTAGGCATTGCATTGTTTAAATTGCATCCTAGGGTTTAAAAAGTTTCATTAGTGAAAATATCATATAGCTTGCATTTTTGCATCATTTTTACATTGAAAACAACAAAAATTTTGCATTTTCATACTGTAGTTGCATCTATTCATCTGAAAGACATAAAATTTCATTCAAATTTTTTGAAAAATCACAAAAAAATCTTCACTGGGACTAATTCACCACATTGGGTGACTTAGTCCTTCTGCACAATTTGCACTCTAATTTCTGGAATTTTTTGTACATTTTTTGCATTTCAGTTTTTTGTTATTGCATTCTATCATAATTTCCATATTTGTTGTTTATTATATTTAGTTTACTTTCATCATGGCTTTTTGCTTTAATAAGTTTTGGATTTCATTAAAATATTTAGTAGACATGTCAAATTGTGCCTTTGGAATTGATCCTAATGACCTTGAGCTTCCTCATGCTCCTTCAACTCCTCATGAATGTCTTCCTCATACTATTGACATCATTGGAGAAGATGATGATAGCATCAATAAGTCCTTAAATGAATGCCTTGAAAACCTTGAAGCCAATGCTTCTTTTTATCCATCCATGAAACAACAAGATCTTCCTACAGTCTCACCTCCTGATACATTTGGATACCTACATTCTAAAACAAATGAAGGACCTCAGTTCCCTCTAACAGGTGGAACTAGTTCCTCTAACCAAGCAATTCCTCAACCATTTTATGATAACAAAGTTACCAACACACCAATCAACCTTGAAGAAACTTGTGGCAAAGGTTTTACAATGTTAAGCAAACAAGGTTGTGACACAACAACTGAACATGACATTCACCAACTTTTAGAACAAAAACCAATTGATGAAAACACATAGGGTTAGGTTATCAAGATCCTTCTCATGACAGCAGGCCTCCTGTAGAATATTGAAGACTTTGTGATGATGGCATGGTGGCTTTGATTCCCCCCCATTTGAATGTCCTCCTTCCTCATGAACAACCCTTACATGATACCACTCACAAGGATTATAGGATCCCCATGGGTCCTCTTCCTCCTTCAATCTATGAAAAGGGTGAATCTAGTAAATGCAAACGACCTTACAAATTTGAAAAAACTCAAATTTCCTCTCCATTCCCCACTTGAATGTGAAAGGAAATTGCAAATTATCCTAAATAATGAACTCATCTTATTACCACCTATGAATAGGTTAGTAATCTACCCTAAAGATGCTAATGTTCTACACTATGCATATCATCGTGTTCTAGACATCAAAGCGATGAGTGCCGCCAATTAAAAGAAATATTGAGCAAGTATCACTTTAATGGCGATAATTACTATCCAATAAATCCTTAAGCCATTACCAATTCCCTTTATCATGTAATAGTTGTAGAATATTATCTTCTCACTATTACATGACCCTTTCCCATCACCTATCTCGTCTCATTCTTGCCTTGTACTAAGTGGGGGGCAAGAAGTTGCTAGCCTTTTCCTAGTAATACATTTGTCCTTGTCCCTTGGTTGTGTTATTTACCTTCTACTTATACCAATTGAGATTGAGAGGTAGATGACTCGCTTGATGGTTGACTTTCCTTTCATTACTAGTATTTTTCTTTTCTATGTGCATAGAGTGTTCCCCCATAATGTGATGTTTGATGTTCCCCCTCTCTTGTGACATTCTTCTATTTATACCTCTATTCTTCTATATGTCGTACATTGCTTTTTCCTTTCACTTTTGTTTTGTGTTTTTTTCCTTTTGGAGATGACGCAAAGCATAGAGATGCCCTAAGTCTCTTCCATGTTGACCCAAAAGGTCCTTTTACTTTATTTTTCTCCTTTCATTTGTGTTTTCCTTTTGGGGATGACACAAGGCATTGAGACCGAAATGTCTCCTTCATGTTGACCCAAAAGCTTTACCTTTTCATTTTCCTTTGCTTGTGTTTCTATTTTGGGGACGATGTAAAGCTTTGAGACTACAATTTCTCTTGCATGTTGACCCAAAACGAATCTTATTTTTCTTTTGTTTTTGCTCTCTTTGTGTCATTCTTCCAGTTCTATGTATTTGGAGAATGATGGCAGTTTCATGCTCTTTAATCAAAACATTGCAATAATGAACATACTAACCCCAAATCCATAGATCCCTTATGTGTTTGGTGTGTTCCTTTTTGGGGGAAATCCCTCTTTCTTTTGTTCCTTTTCCTTTACATGACGCAACCTTACTTAGAAACGTATGACTTGGCATAGGGGTTTTCAAAGTTGGATCTCATGTCTTGTTTCTTTTTTTTGCATTTTACCTTTGCTACTTCAAAGTAATTTCTCACATAAAGTGGGGGCATACATTGGCATAATTCATTTTTCATTTTCTTGGTTCTTAGTGCAGCCTTGTTATTTTATATGATGTGTTTGTCACTTTGTGGATGACATTGGGTTTGATGTCCTTCATAAGTGTGATCTATCTTAGCATATTTCATTCCTCTTGGTGGCCTAATGCAACACATGCATCCCCTAAGTTGTGAATAATATATTCTTTGATTGGTCCTCTCTTGGAGACATTAGGCACAATGTTCCCTAAGTTATAGACCTCGCATGAACTTAACAAAACTCATTTGAACATCTTTTGCATGTTGCATTTTTCATTTACATGGCCACCTTGCATAACACAGCTTGCATGCATGTGGAACTATTGCATTTGTTCATGAGTTCTAAGCATACAAAGATTTTCTTGTCTCATGGAGCATGAAATGACATTGTCTTTGTCGCGCCTTATTAAAGTTATCAGGAGGTATAACTTTGATATGGTTGAGCGGAAAGCCCATTCTGAGGCATGAATTTCCCCATAGCCACCTTTTAGGATTTCTCACCCCATGGACAACCAGAAGTTGCATGGCCCCAGAGTGAGTATGTTGTGGATTTCTCACCCCGCAAACAACCAGAAGTTTCATGGCCCCAAAGTGAGAACACTTGGGCCTTCTCACCTGGCAGATAGCCATGAATTTCATTGCCCCAGAGTGAGTACACATTTCTTGTTTCAAAAAAATAGACTAGATTTGATCCACAACGGGCTAGAAAAATGATCGAAGCTTTATGTCATCCTTTCTCATCATCATGTGTGTTCCTTTGTGTTCATGTTTTATTTTCCATGGGATCGTGATCTTGGGGGCTTGATCATCCCTCTTGATTATTGTTATCCCATCTTATCAAGATTTGGTGCATTCAAATCCCTCTCAATGTGCATGATCGGCTACTTTAGTGTGAGTTTGAAGCAAGTTCATCCTCTCACTAAAGTGGGGGCTAACTATGGACATGGAAAAAGTAACCCTTTTACTTTTTCTCGTGTTTAGGTCCTTCTAGTGGACTTTGGCTTGATTTTGCCTAGATTTAATGTTGTAATTTGGTCAACACATTCACATTAGGTCTTGGACCCTTGAGAATCATTAAGATTTCTAGGATGTCTTATAAAGGTGTTGTGAAGTGTTGTAACCCATTTTCACACTTTTCTAGGAAACATTCATCATAATTAACTTAAATAACCCCTTTTTATCACTTACCAAGTCTTATTTTAAAGTGTTGTAAAGAGTTGTAATGAACACTCACACATTTCTAAACTTGTCATCACTAATTCAACCCTTCCTCATGTTTAAATGCCCCCTTAATGCACTTTCCAAACTTTTTTAAGTGTGTTTTTTAGGATATTCATGTTAGATAACATTTTATGCCCTTTAATTCCCAACACCCACTTAATTTGCTTAAGTGGGACCAAGTCGCCAATAGGGGCGACTTAGTCCTATTTGGCACAAAAATCAAAATTATTTCAATTTTCTGGTGGGATTTTATTCTCTAACCCTTGAGGTCAACCTGTGATGTGTTATTTTTGGGAAATATTGTAAAATCAAGTATAAATAAGGGTTTTTCTGCTCATTTTTATTCTTCTAATCTCCTAATCTCTTGCAATCTCATAACTCATTAAGCACTCAATCTTTCAAGCATTCAAGCACTCTAAGCATAATCAAGTCATCCATTGGAGCACTTCATTGCATATCTTCATATTTCTACATCAAGGGTTTGGTAAGTTTATGACATTGCATGTTATCTATTTATCACTCTTTCTATTTCATTTCATCTCATAGGTTTTGATTACCAAAGTGGGGTTTGACCAAGGAAAACCCCTATACTCTAACCCTTAACCCTTTTTCCCCTCTTTGCATGTGTGTTTGCAGAATTTTTATGCATATTTACCAAAGAGCTTGGTGTCAAAAAGTGGTCAACAATCTATTAAAGTCAGCATAACCCTAGTTGAGGCTTGGAGACTCTTTTCAGATCGCTTTCTATAGAATTAAGATCAGACACCTGTCAAGAAAGAAAATGTAGACTAGAATCTATAGGATCCTATCCCAAAATTACCAAAATCTGCAGGTGGACTAAGTCACCATTTGTGGTGAATTAGTCCCACTGCCAAGCCTGAAAAGTGGTTTCTACATTTTTGGATACCCATTTGGTAGATTCATGTTTCGGCAGATTTTCCTCAAAATTGGACTAAGTCGCCTAGCTTGGTGTAAGTGTCCCAGTCAACATTTCCAATCAACTCTGCAGGATTCCAAAACCTCTCCACATCAGATTTCATATTCCAAGTGTACCTCTCTAGTTTTGTTCAGTTATTTCATCATTTACTTGCATTTTTAGGTGTTTTGCATATCATAATGTGTTTTCCATCACTTTGCATATCTTAGGTTTAGCATCATTAAATCATTTATTTTTTAGACTATTGCATTAGTACATCATAATTAGATACTTTGCATCTCATTTACATTAATCTTGAGTGTAGACATTTGCATTTTGGCCCCCAATTTCCTCTCCTTTTAGGTGAAAAACCTAAGAGTGTTAGAGGAAACCTTGGGTAATCTAAAATCATTGTTTACAACACTTTAGAAACCTTTTCAAACAATATTACTCAAGAAGAATACCACCCCACAATCAAAATATTCAAACCTTCACTGAACTCTGTTATTTCCACATAATTATAGTCCTAGGGCATCGACCATTCACATGCTAACCTTAAAATTTTGGTCTGCAACTTTAGAATATGAAATTATATGCCATAATAAACCATCTAGCTAAAAACTGGTAATTTTCATTAGTCAAAGTGAGAGAAACACAATTTTGTTTACCACTGTCTACCCTAATGGAGGGTTTCAAGCAGTCTACCATAAAATTACCATAACTTTCACAATATATGATGAAACTTCTTGAAATCAAAACCAAAATGAAAAATATTCAAAACTCCATTCATTTCAAATGGTATTAGGCCATAATTAGGGTTGTACCATCTGCACCATGTTGTACACCAAAGGATTATGCAAAAAAAACATAATTTTCTTATTGAATTCACTCCTCAACTTCAATACATATTTATCCTCTCAATCAATCCTCATCCCCAACATACACAAGTGGTTTTTAAACCCTTCTAAACATAACCAATCGATGCCAACTGTACAACTACCTCTTGACTCTTCATTTTCCTATTTTACACTTTAACAACATTTCCCAAGATTGACAATTTTTGCAATATTGGACATATGACTTAAAAATTACCACCTAGGCCTCAAAATCAACACAAACAAGTTCAACATGGTCTATTAGACCTTATTACATGATTAAAACATGAAACTAAAGCCAAAATGCCAAATTTTCCTCATGGAGCATATAATCCATCAAGTGCTCCTACACCAAACTCCCGGCCAAAAGAAAATTCAAGTCCTCTTGAATCAGGAATATCAATATGAGAAATATGTTTGAAAGTCTTTGACTGAGCTCTTGCAATTCCTACATTCCATCCTCCCTGAAACATGTCAATATTTTCTTCATCTTCACCTTAGGCTTCCCCAACGGTTTGCTAAGATGTTTAGGCCTGTCAAATGGCATAAGCTTCTTCCTATTTGCATCTCTAGATACCTGCACTTGAATAATAACAATGACAACTTCATTCACCAAAACAACTTGGTTAGTACCATTACCATCCATGCATTCTTTACTTTGCTTTTCATATTCTCTTGGTGACCCCTGTAATTTGACAACATCTAACTAAAGCATCTTAGTCTACAACTCTTCATTAATAACTTGAGTATCAACACCAACTTTATCAACATCCTTCTCTACTTGTTCATCTTGCTCATTAGACTCAAACAACTAAAAATGAAATGAAATATTAGCCACAACTATGTCTACCTTGTCCTTTTGAATTTCTTCAATGCTTGATGTCAAAATAGTCATAGATGTACTCACCATTTCATTGCTTACCTCTGTTAGAAATTTCTTTTGTTCTTCCTCTATTGTTGTTGACCTTGCTTCTCTTCTTCTTCTTCTTTGGAAAATTTTCTTGATGGGCCATGTAACCTTCCTCTTGACTGACAAGTGCCAAATTTGCAACTGTTGCATCACAATCTTCCATCTCTCTTCCATCCTCTCTATTGCTTGCCTCAGCTCTTGTATTTCTTGGTCAATCTACATTTCCTTTGCCTTTTCTTTTGCTTTCTTCATCTCTTTTTCCTCTTTTTTCTTTTCTTGTTTCCTCTTTTGTGAACCCTCAGCCTGTAAATACCTCTTCAACACATCCATTCTTCTATATATTCAAGCAATTCCCTTTAACCTTGCTTCCTCTTGTCTTTTCCTCTATCGAGTCTTTTGGCAACGAGGTTCTCTCTTCAATCTTCAAAAACACAAACACACAAACTCCAAACTCTCTTTCCCAAACCTTCTGAGCTCTGATACCAATTGATGCAGAGGCAGGGGTTCTAAAACCTTCAAACAATCACAACTTGACTAAACTTAACCAATTCTTACTTGTTCATACAACTTGGACTCATCATTCCTTCACAAAGCACTTGATTCAAAACACCCAAAACTAAGATTAGGGCATAAAACCTCTTATTGAATCCTCAAACCACCTTAAACTTCAGAAAACTAACTGATTTAAACCAAATAAAGTTCCCTCAAACATTGAACTCACACTTTTCCAAATATCCACTCATAAAAGGCTTGTTCACTTGTAGCATCCCACAATGACAAAACCGGTCACAACTTTCAAAATTTATTGAATCTCCCAAAATAGAGCACAGATTCAAGGACCCATTTGGACCTCTTTAAACATATCAAATTTTCAAATAGGGTTGTTTTGTAATAACACCCTCCAAGAATAGATTGTCCTTCAACAACTAGGCCCATTTAGGCCACATTAACAAAGCAACTCCAAGAAATTATTCACTTAGACCCTCAAACTCTATTCAAACAGTCTCAACAGGTGACAAAATCTCAAAATCAACAAATTTCATCAGTAGTAACACTCATTAATGTATCAAAACTCTAAGCCCCTGTTTATGCCAATTTCATGCTTGTATCATGAGGGTTTATTGAAAGTACATATTCCCAAGGCCATTTATCTTTTCCAATGCCACAAACATGTTCAAATATGTCTAACTATGCTTTATAAACTGATTCCCATCCTTTATAAACATGTTTATAACAAATTCTAACTATTAACCATCACCTTTGGGTTCAAAACATGACTATCACAAATTTGTATTAACAGGACAGTATACAAATGCACTCAAATGCTTATAGTTTCATTAAACCCTATTTAGGAAGGTATCACAACACACTTTAGAAACCTTTTCAAACAATATTACTCAAGAAGAATACCACCCCACAATCAAAATACTCAAACCTTCACTGAACTCTATTATTTCCACATAATTACATTCCTAGGGCATCAACCATTCACATTCTAACCTTAAAATTTTGGTCTGCAACTTTAGAATATGAAATTATATGCCAAAATTAACCATCTCACTAAAAACTAGAAATTTTCATCGATCAAAGTGAGAGAAACACAATTTTGTTTACCACTGTCTACCCTAATGGAGGGTTTCAGGCAATCTATCATAAAATTACCGTAACTTTCACAATATATGATGAAATTTCCTAAAATCAAAACCAAACTGTAGAAGATTCAAAACTCCATTCATTCCACATGGTCTTAGGCCATAATTAGGGTTGTACCATCCGCAACAAAGGATTATGTAGAAAAAATAGAATTTTCGTATCGAATTCACTCCTCAACTTCAATACATCTTTATCCTCTCAATAAATCCTCATCCCCAACATACAAAAGTGGTTTTTAAACCCTTCTAAACATAACCAATCAACCCCAACTGTCCAACTACCTCTTGACTCTTCATTTTCCTATTTTGCACTTTAACAATATTTCCCAAGATTGACAATTTTTGTAATATTAGACATATGACTTAAAAATTACCACCTAGGCCTCAAAACTAACACAAACAAGTTCAACATGGTCTATTAGACCTTATTACATGATTAAAACATGAAACTAAATCCAAAATTCCAAAGTTGCCTCATGGAGGCATATAATCCATCAGGTGCTCTTGCACCATAGAGGAAGATCGGGTAGAGGATATGGAAGAGGAAATTATAAAATAACTTTTTTTAGATGTGGAGAAGAAGGACATAGATCTTATGAGTGTCTAGAAACAGAGAGGACAAATAGGAGGGCTGAAAATAATGCAAGGGTGAAAAATAAAAATAAAGAAGATGCAGGATTATCATATTCTAAAAAAGCAGAAGATGGTGAAACTTTAATGGCTAGGAGAACCCTCTTGAATGAAGATGATAAATCAATTACAAGAAAAATTTTGTTTAGAACAAGATTCAAATTCCAAAAATAGGTAGTAATGTCTTCATAGATGGAGGTAGCATAGAAAATCTTGTTTCCAAAGAGATAGTGAGAAAATTGTAGCTCGAGAGAAGAAGGCATCCACATCCATATAGGATAGCATGGCTACAAGATGATAGGAAAGTTTTGATCAGCACACAAATTTTGGTAAATATTAATATAGGAGGTTATAGAGATGCAATTTATGTGATATAATTCCTTTGAATCATTTTCATGTTTTGTTAGGAATTCCTTGACAATTTGAAAGGAAGGCGGTGCACAATGGTTATGCCAACACATACACATTGACGAAGGATGGAGTGGAACACAAAGTCAAGCCATTGAAAGAATAAATGGGTAAGGTTTGCAGAAATGAAAGGTCTTGTTTGGTTGATGAAATCAAACTTTTAGATGGTATGAAGCATGAATATGTTGGCTTTGCTAACACTAACCATGATGAAGATGAGAAAGGTGATTTGTTGACTCAGATTGAAGTAGAGATCTCAAGTGGAATGAAGGTAGCAGCAAAGGGTAAGGTAAAATATGATTCTATTGTTTCCTTTGATGAGAAGAGAGTGAAGGAATAGATAAGTTTGTTGCATCAAAAATTACTTTTGATAAAGTTGAATTGGAAGAGTGGAGTGTGAAGGTTAATGAAGAGTTTTCTAAAGAATCCTTGTTTGAGAATACTGGATGTGTAAATTTTTTGATTAGTGATCGTGATTCATTGTTAGGTAATGTGATTTATTGAGTCTTTTTATGGTAGTACTAATGTTGTTTTGGATGAAGGAAACTAGGTTGCAACAGTGTCATGTCTATCAGAAGGCATTGAAACAGTGGAATTTCATGAAAGGGACATAGTGGAAAGAGATGGAAAAGGTAGAGCAAAAAATGAGGAAAAAATACATTTGTTTTGGTGAAGGAGGAGGTATAAGATTATATTTTAGTTCTGGTTTTGATGAAGTATTGTTTGGAAAATGAATTTTATGCTTTGAATTACATGATGAGTAGAAGAAGGATGAAACATGGTAATGATGTAAGTTTACAAAAAGTGGTGCACATAAAGATTCCAGTGGACAAGGCAATGAGGTGAATTCAAGATAGACACAGGTTCTACAAATTTTTCTAAGTGTAACTCATGAAACATTTCTTTCTACCTAGGTTGTTTGATGCAAGAGCATTGTTGGTGGAAGTGCAATCAACATCGACCAAAAAAATTCAAATTTTAAATTTGTATTTTAATTTCATGTTAAGAGGCCAATTTGAATAATTTGAGCATAATTATATTTAATTAAATAAAAATCATTTTTGTTATGCAAGTTAGCAAGTGGAGATAGTGGAGGTTTGGTTGCATTTGTGGAAAAAATAGAAAAAGAAAACTTAGGTATTAGGTTTGTGGGAGTTACAAAAGTGCATGAAAAATCATTAATTGTTTTTTCTATGATTGAAAACATTCATTCCAAGAGAGGTGGGCATAGGTTTTCCAATAGGAGGGAAATTTTGATTTTTGGATTTTTGGGAGAGGTGTTTTGATGCATGTTTTGGCATTCATTTGTTGTTGCAAGTTTGGAGAAAGGGAAAGTTTCGCATGGTATTCTCCAAGGGGGTTTTGAAGAAATTAAAGATTGAAGGTTATAGGTGATTGTTTCCATGAGGAAAGAGTAGATTTGGAGGTGCTCATGAAGCACATAGATTGTTATTGTTGTTGTAGCTTATTTTTGAATTATTTTTAGATTGTGTAAAGGGCATATGTTGCTTCCCTTCAGTCATTTTTTGACTGAAAATAATATTGTAATTAGATTTCCATATTGTTTAGACTTTGTGTTGCAAATTTCAAATGAATTCATGAAATCTTGTTGTAGATTTTCTTGCATTGTTGTGGTTGTTTGAATGTAATTTCAGAGAAGAGGGTTTCTTGAGAATCCCTCTTTCATCACTATAGTAAAAAGGACATGTGTTTATTTTTTAAAGAGAAAATCTAATTTTTTCAGTAATTTTAAAGAATTAAAAGAAATGGTTGAGTTGTAAACCCAAAATAAAATAAAAATTTTAAGGACTGAAAATGGTGATAAATTATGCTCTACTAGTTTTAACATATTCTATAAATATTATTATATTAAGAGATTAAATAAATAAATAAAATATTCTCCATCGTATAATGGAGTTACAAAAAGAATAAAAAAAACATTGATGGAAAATGCTACAAGTTTTTGATGGAAAGGTAGGGAAGGATTCAATGGTTTCAACATCTCAAAGCAAAGCTTGTAGTTTTCATGATCATGGTCACCCTTAGGTGCATACTAGGCCCCAACCCCATATGAGTCATCAACACTCCAAACACTTTTTCCAACACTAGGAGGACCCTACATAGGATGTAAATAACAAGTACAATGTAATAAAACTTCACAAGAAATTGGGAACTTCAAACTTCAAGGCTTTCTTTACTAGACTGCCCCTAGACCTATTAGCCCTCCAAAATAGCATTTTCTACCATAACCTATGGAGAAAATTCTAGATTCAAAACATGAAGAAATATTTGAGTACCCATTTGGCCATTATTTAACATACTAAGAATTGGGGTAGGGTTGTTTTGATTGGCCTTCGGTAATTATGCCTAAAAGGGCTAATTTAGGATTGAGTGCACTAGGGCTTGATCACAAAAAGGCTTCCAAAGATATTCCAACCAATTCCTGGCTTTTATTGGGTCCTCACATCCAATTGCATGTTCCACTTTCCAACAATGCATTCCCCAACTCTCCTAGCACAATTTGCTACTCCTTTCATGGCTTCTTGGTCTAGTACATTAAGATATCAAACCTTCAATTCAATCTAGCACGTGCCAACCATATTTCCTACTCTTGAAACTTTGGGGAAAAAAAATCTACCCTACTCCAATCCATTCCACCAAGTTTGAGGCCTTTTCACCAATGGAATGGAGAGAAAAGCATTTTATTCACTCAGAGCCCACCCTAACTAGGGTTTCAGGCGGTTTACAGAAAAATTTCTCTAATTTGCTTCAAACACAATGAAATCAAGTGCTACAAAAAAGGAGAATTTAGGAGATTCACTGCTCTACAGGTTCAAACAAGTTTCAGGCCATGGGAAGGCCATACACATCCGTACTACTCACCAGTTTAGTAAAGAAAATGTTGCAAGTGCAGAAAACATAGATTTCTATTGATTATTCTTCAAAGAAACTTCAACAACTTTAGGTCGATTTCAAAAGGATTTAAAATACATGTCCCTTCATCTCCCAATGGTTCACAATCAAATTTCAAATTAGAAACTTAACACAACATCTTTTTACCCACCAATGACAAAAATGCAAAAGTTGCTTTGACAACATTTGCAGCTTTTTGCAACATTTACAATTTCTTAACACCTTAACTCCTAGGACCCTACCAAGACACCTACAAACATAAAATGGTCTAAGAAGACCTTATTACATGAAGACAACTCAAAATAAAACAAAATTTCCACTTTTACCACCTTGAGGCATGAAAGCCTATGGTGTCCCTACACCATACTCCCAGAGAAGAAAAGATTCAAGTTCCACTTGAATGGAGGGTAGCAACATGAGAACCATGATTGAAATCTCTTGCCTAATGTATTTAAGTCTCTGCACATTGTCTTCTTTGGAATAGTTCCATGATTGCTTCATCTTCATTATAGGTTTCTTGAACACTTGGCAAAGGTAGTTGAACTTGTCAATATAAGTTTGTCCCTCATCTGCACCTCTACCTTGTAATTGATCCATTTTTCCTTAATGGATGTCATGTATGCCAATAGTACCTTGTTCCCCTTCAATGGATTTTTTAATTTTTACCTTAGGTTTCTTGTCTCTCAAGTTTTCAATCTCATCAAAAGCACTTTGTCTTCTCTCTTTGTCTCTAACCATCATGTCAGCAAGTATGGATTCTTGATCAATGTTACTGCCCTCTTCTAAAAGAAGTAAATCATAACTAACCTCGGTACCTTTAGCATTATAGTCACTAACATCTACAATTCTCTTTTTCTGCTCCACTTGTAGTGGATGCTTGTCTAACTTTCCCTCTTCCATCTACAACTTAGTTTGATCATTATGTTGCTCCAGACTTCCTTTTCCCCTCAAGAATTGCTTGCTCAACTCTCAAATCTCTTTCCCAGCAATCCTCTTGCCTTTAGCATCAAAATTCCTTTCAAGTGAATCATTTGTGTCGACACCATCCCTTTCTTTAGACACATCACATTCTTCATTTTGTTTGCAATAGGCTGCTATGTATGATAGACCAGCCCACAGTACAAAATTCATATAGTGATTAGCATCTCTCCTTGGAAGAAAAAAGTCAGAAAGTTCATTCACCACTATGTCTACATGATCCTTCAATGCATCCTGAACTTCCCAAGGAAACTCTTCAATCCTTGTTGATGTTAGAACAGTCCTAGGCTTACTCACCATTGTATTATCTACATCTTCCTCTTTCATTGGCTTGAAAAACTCCTTTGAACCCATTGACATCACTCGAGACTCCACTTGTCGTTTTTGGCTTTCATCTTTCAATGGTGTAAGGGTGTAGGCAACTCCATCTTTTTCTATAACATATGTGTTTTTTTTGTCATCATATTTGGCACTCCTATCATATTTCCAAGGCCTCCCCAAAAGCAAATGGTACACATCCATTGGTATTATATTACACAAAACCTTATCTTTGTATCCCCCTATATGAAAATCAACCCAACTTTTTTCATTTACAACTACTTGTTACCCTTTGTTAAGCCAAAATACTGTATATGGAGTGGTATGAGGGATTCTTTTCAACTTAAGCTTTTCAACCATCTCAACTGAAACCAAATTATCAATGCTACCTGAATCAATTACAACTTTGCAACATTTACCTAGGCACTTATATGTAGTTCTGAAAAGAGACTTCCTCTGTGGTGGCTCTTTCTCCATAGTTACTTTGATTAGAGTTCTTCTCACCATGAGAGACTCACTAACTTCTAGATCAACATTGTTTGATGGAGAGTTCACACTTTCATTATCCTCTGCTTTTACAAACTGATTTCTTCTTTCTCCTCCAAATGAAGTACTAGATTGATTTTTTAGTGCATTGCCATGCTTGATGTCTTGCAAATTTATTGCAATTATAACATTTCCCTATAAATCCACTTGAATCTCCTCTTTGGCTTCCAAATCTACCCCTAGAATCTGATCTACTTCCTCTAAATCTGCCTCTTGAATCTGTAACTTGTTCTTGAACTCTACTTGTCTCTCTTGGGCTCTCATATGACTGTCCTAAATTAGCAAACATTCCTCTTCCTCTAGAATTCCTTCCTCTACCCCTGCTTTTCTTTTCTTGCCTTCTCATCAACTTATCTTCAGCCTTGATGGCCAATTGGTAACATTCTTCCACTGTTCTTAGATTGGTGAGGCTTAATTCATCTTAAAGGTTGTATCTCAACCCATTGAGGTATCTTGCCACTTTTTCCTCATCATCTTCTACATGACATTCCCTTATGCTCAATTTGTAGAACTCCTCAATATAGGCACTCACATCCATCTTTTTTTTTCTTGAGCTTTTGAAGCGTTTTGAACAACTGAATTTTATAGTCACTTGGTAGGAATTTTCCCTTGAGTTTAGCCACCATCCTATCCCAAGAGGTGATTTTAGACTTTCCCTTCTTTCTCCTTTCATCCTGTACATAATCCCACCAAAGCAAGGCATGGCCCTTCAGCTTTGTCTTGGCCAACTTCACCCTTTGCTCTTCTAGCACATCTTCATAGTCAAAGTAGTTATCCAATGCTCCTATCCAATCTAGGAGTTCTTCACTATCCAATTTTCCTCCATACATGGGTAAATCCATCTTGATCTTAGGACCTTCTCCCTTCACTGCCTTTGAAAGCCTTACCATCTTCAACTCATCAGGATCCATTTCTTCCTTAGACCCTTCTTGGGAACTTTTATCTTTCCCTTCTTTTTCTTGGTCACTCAAATCTCCTATGACCATTCCTCTCTTCTGACTGGTTTCAACAGCTGCAAATCTAGCTTGAAGGGCTTCTTGAATCTCCTTCATTTGTCTCATCTCTTTTGTATGTTTTTTTATTTCATTTAACTCTCTAGCTAGCAGATTCCCTTTTGGAGGCATCTTGTTTCTTCTTCTCTTCAACCTTTTCCCTCTTCAGATCAAACCTATGCTCTGATACCAATTTGATGCAAATGTAGAGAAGGATTCAATGCTTTCAACATCTCAAAGAAAAGCTTGTAGTTTTCATGATCGTGGTCACCCTTAGCTGCATATTAGGCCCCAACCCCATATGAGTCATCAACATTCCAAACACTTTTTCCAACACTACAAGGACCCTACATATGATGGAAATAACAATTATAATGTAATAAAACTTCACAAGAAATTGAGAACTTCAAACTTCAAGGCTTTCTTTACTAGACTACCCCTAGACCTAGTAGCCCTCCAAACTATCCTTTTCTACCATAACTTGTGGAGAATATTCTAGATTCAAAACATGAAGGCAGATTTGAGTACCCATTTGACCATTATTTAAGATACTAAGAAATGGGGTAGGATTTTTTAAGAACACAAGGCTCAAATTTTGACTATCCTTCTTCCAATTAAGCCTAAAAGGGCTAATTTAGGATTGAGTGCACTAGGGCTTGATCACAAAAAGGCTTCCAAAGATCTTCCAACCACTTCCTGGCTCTGATAGGGTCCTCACACATCCAATGGAATGTTCCACTTTCCAACAATGCATTCCCCAACTCTCCTAGCACAATTTTCTACTCCTTTCAGGGCTTCTTGGTCTAATACATGGAGATATCAGACCTTCAATTCAACCTAGCATGTGCCAACCATCTTTCCTGCTCCTACAACTTTGGGGAAACAAAATATATCCTACTCCAAGCCATTACACCAAGTTTGAGGTCTTTTCACCAGTGGAATGGAGAGATCATTTTATTCACTCAAAGCCCACCCTAACTAGGGTTTTAGGCGGTTTAGAGTAAAAATTGCTCTAATTTGCTTCAAACACAATGAAATCAGGTGCTACAAAAAGTATAATTCAAGAGATTCACTGATCTATAGATTCAAATAATTTTTAGGCCACGGGAAGGTCATACACATCCATATTGTTCACTAGTTCAACGAAGAAAACATTGCAAATGCAGAAAACAAAGATTTCTATTGATTATTCTTCAAAGAAACTTCAACAAAAACTTTGGGTCAATGTCACAAGGCTTTAAAAGACATGTCCCTTCATATCCCAACAGTTCACAACCAACTTTAAAATTAGAAACTTAACACAACATCTTTTTACACGCCAATGACAAAAAATGTAAAAGTTGCTTTAACAACATTTGTAGCTTTTTGCAACATTTACAATTTCTTAACACCTTAACTCCTAGGACCCTACCAAGACACCTAAAAACATAAAATGGTCTAAGAAGACCTTATTACATGAAGAAAACTCAAAATAAAAAAAAATTACCACTTTGACCACCTTGAGGCATGAAAGCCTATGGTTCCCCTACACCAATTTTCTAGATGGAGTTGACTTGGAACAAAGGTTTTGGGTTGAGGCTATAACCACTACTTGTTACCCAATTAAAAAAAAATTAACATCAATTCTTGTTGATAAAATAATATGGTCAATTCATGGAATTTATTGAGGTCTACATATTAGAGTATTTAGTTGTGGGGCATATGCACATGTGCCAAGGGAGAAGTGAAGAAATTTGGAGAATAATCTTTTTAAATGGATCTTCATCAATTATATTTATGGTATGAAAGGATACTAGATTCAAGATACTATTGCACAAAAGGTAATATGAAGTAGAAGTGTGATTTTTAGAGAAACTAAGACTTTTTCTATTGTCTTGTAGCCTAATAAAAATGTGATTCAACTTACTTCCATTCTTGATAAATTTAAATTGAGACTCTTAGCTTGACAAGTAGTTGAGGAGAGATTATCAAGCTTTGTCTTTAGAAGAGAAGGAATAACCTCCACCTCAGCTTGTTTGAAGATTTACAAGGTATAGATAACCACCTGAAATGCATTCACTTGATTATTGGAGATGTATTTAAGCTTGGAATAATAAAATTGATGAACTAATATCTATGTAAGAGGTATTAGGTATGAAAGGTGGAAATCCCTAGAAGATAGCCATGAATGAAGAAATAGTGGCACTTAAAAATAATGATATGTGGTACCTAGTACCATTTCCTAAAGGATGTAAATGTATGTTGGTTTTAAATAGGAATTTAAAAATAGCATTGGTTTATATGGAACTATTGAGAATTATAAAGTGTAGTTGGTTGTAAAAGGTCACTCCTAAGTGGATGGGTAGATTATGCTGAGATTTTTTTCCTATTACCAAAATGGCGTCTAATAAATTATTATTATCTACTACCATAACTTGACTTAGAGGTTGATCAAGTGGGTGAGAAAAACGTATTCCTTCATGGTGATTTAGAGGAGGATATTTATATGACATATCTGAGGAACTATATGGTTAAAGGTAAAATTAATTTGGTTTGTAAATTGAAGAAACCCTTATATGGAATAAAACCAAGTACCAAGATGTGGTACAAGAATATTGATACATAAGTTTTGTATTTGGTATTTTCATTATAAATCTAATTATTATGTTTATTTTAAAGATAATGGTGATTGTTTCTAGGTTATTGGCTTATAATATAATGATATGTTATTTATTGGCAAAGGTAAAGGTTTGATTTAAAAACTAAAATATCATATCTCAT
Source organism: Sequoia sempervirens (assembly GCA_007258455.2). NCBI lineage: Eukaryota > Viridiplantae > Streptophyta > Pinopsida > Cupressales > Cupressaceae > Sequoia > Sequoia sempervirens. The sequence goes on along the minus strand of VDFB02169757.1, from coordinate 51,619 downwards.
CATAGTTTGAAATAAAAATATATTGGTATGGCTAAACACATTATTGGGATGGATATCAAAATATATAGGGAGAACAAAAAGTTATGGTGTGACCATGATAAGTATGTCAATTTAGTTTTATAGAGGTTTACCTTGCATGATTAAAAACTATTTTGTGTTCCTATAACAATGGAAATGAAGTAATCTATTACACAAAATCCTACATACCCTTTGGAAATGGAAGATATGAGCACAATGCCTTACTAATTTGTAGTTAGAAGCTTAATATATGTTATAGTTTGTAATAGAATAAAAATTACCCATGAAGGGGGAGGATTTATGCCACCATAGAGGTAGAATCGTTCATGAAGCGAACTTCCTTAAGCACATCTTGCATTATAAACATGTTGGCGACTATGAGCATGCGTCAGAGATTTCATGGAATACCTGAGGTATGATTTTGGGCATCCTCATTGAGCCTCACATCTCAATGGGTTTTGGGTCTTTTTTGGCATGGCTGGATCTTTGATGTTTTTTTTGTTATATGGTTCCAACTCCCTCCACTTGTGATTTTTTTCTCTTCTAAGCACAATGTTTATGGATCTCAGACCAACCAATTTTGGTTTGTAATGGGGTTCCAAGGGGTGTCTGATTTTGCTCTGGTTGGTTAGGGTTTGGTGGTTGTGCAAAATGGTGTGTTCTCTTGCTGAAAGAAAATAAAGCACTTCTTAGGAATGTAATGTAATGCAATGATTTTGTTGGATCAGATTCTCTAAGATGTAATCCTCTCTTTTTTTATTAATAATATTATAACTTATATATCAAAAAAAATTACCTATATAGTGGGAATTCTTAGCAAATATATGTCTAATATTAGAAGAGTTCATTAGAATTTAGTTTCAAGAGTCTTCAAACATTTGTGGGGTACCTCAAACTATTCCTTATGTTTTTATAATACAATAGATAGGAATTTCCTTAATATTCGTGGTTATGCAGATTCAGATTGGGTAGATGATATCGATAGTAGAAGATCCAGTAATGCTTTTATTTTTACTTTATTTGAAGGTGATACAAGTTAGATGAGTGAGAAATAGGATATGGTCACTTTGTTCACTACAAAGGTAGAGTATATGGTAACAACTCATGCCTACAAATAATTCATTTGGATTAAGAGATTATGTTCAGATCTTGGATAGGGAGTAGTTATAGTTTATTATGATAGCCAAAGTGTGATTTTCTAGTGAAGAACATAAAATTTCATGTCAAAACTAAGAATATAAATTTTCAATATCATTTTTTGAAAGCTATGATCAAGGATTGTAGGATGAAGCTACAAAAGGTAGATACTTTGATGAAAGTTTTAGATGCATTAATAATTTCATAAACATAGATAATTTTAGATGGTGTTTCAAGTCTATGGGCCTCTCAAACCCTATCAATTAGATTCAAATGAGAGTGTTTCCATTTTGACTCTTAATAGGTATTAAACAAGTGGGAGAATGTTGGGAATTAAGGTATCTCAACCTTTTCAAGTTACTAGAATTATTTATTTATTATTTATCGTTTTCTCATAACTAATTGGAAATTATCATAATTTATCATTATTTTAACTAGTATCACATGAAAATGGGTGTGTGACTTTGAGGTGCAATCATTTTCCTAGTTCCAATACTTAGTAAGATTTTTTAAGGTATATTTAATTTAGATATATTTAGCAAATTTAGGATTTGTACTTTGGTGAGATCACATGGAAACCTATGGCATATTCTTATGATGCATAAGGACCAAGAATAGAGGTATTTATTGAGATTATTTACATGAAACAACCAACTAAAACCAAAAATCTCAATAACTAAAACCTAACTATTTTATGATAGATTTTCTTTTCATGATTTGGGCTCTAGAGTTCCCACCCAATTTAGATGCCACATTTGAGACTTTTTTAGCTCATGGTTTTTGGTTTTAGTTGGTTGTCTCATGTATTTGAATCTTGTATAAATTGGTGCTAAAGGAAATAGATTTGATATGAGAATTTTAGGTACATAGTTGTTGTTAGAATGCTGCCAAAATTATTCCAAGTTTAATTGTTGGATAAATACTCCTATAAATACTTGAATTTTAAGTGTGTTGTATTATCTTTTAGACTTGGTAATACACTGCACACAAGTTTTGGAGTGTGATCTTTTATCCTAAAAAAAAATCCCCACATAAATAATTGTGTTATGGTTTTATTGTTTATCATTTTATGAATATATCCTCTACTTGTTTTTTTTGGATCAGATTTTAAGTCATTTATACATCAATGCATTCAAGATTAGTGTAGTAAGATATTTCCACACATATTTATTCATTACAAATTTACAAGGAATGGGGCACTTATAAATGAAGGAATTTTTTGGGAGGGAGGTTGATACTATATTTGGGATAAGGGGACCTATTAAATTGATCACATGGGTTTCAAAATAGAAAAGTGGTAATTTCCTTATTTCATATATGTTGTCATTTATATCACAAGAGAAGTTGATCATTTCAGGTTATCTATCTTAAAACATATTTCTTCTATCTTCTAAGGTATGTGACTTATTAGAAAGGTTCCCAACATTTTAAGTTTCTTAAAAGATGGAATAGTTATAAATGTAACTACATGTAGATTACAACAAGAGTTGACAAGTGTCAATCATCAAAGTGAGATGAGCATTATTTCTCTTCCATTTATACATAAAGTGAATATATTTTACATGGGCTTGGAAAATATTTGAAAAGTGTAGTAAACACATTTGAGAAATAAAAGCACTATAAGTTCACATGTCAAGTATAATTTTGTGAGTTATTCATGCCTTCCTTTTTTAGAATTTGGTTTAAGACATTTTTACTTTAATGTTCAAATTTTCTCCTTTATTTTATCAACTACTTTAGAAAATGTTTGTTTCCATATACACATTTTTTTTTAATATTAAAAGTAGCAAAAGCAATGGTGTTGGCCTAGATAACAAAGAGCCCAAAGGCTGAAAACTAACTCCACATGCCATAGACAACACAACAACAACACTTTAACAAAAAAATACAAAAATTCATAAATCGCAAATAATGAGGAGACACCAGTGACTAACAAAAAAGAAAACAGAAGCCTAGCTAAATATTTGGCCCCAATCTTTAGTGAGGAACTTGAAAAGTTCCTTGTGACTACCATCCTTTTCACCAGCCTTCTTTTGCTCCCTATCCTGCAGCATACATAAAGTAGTGGCTGACCTGTGCATAATTTTGGAACTAAACTTGGAGAGGCTAACCATTTTTTTCTCAAGTTCCATAACCTTCCCTTTAATCTCTGTGAGCTCCACAACCATAGTAGCACACTAGGGAAATTATGAGTCTCACCCGACAAGTCCACAGTGGTAGTGACAACACTAATAGTGTGCTTGGAATAGCTCTTGTTGGTGTTCTTAGAACCTTTCAACTTAGAATATTCATCCTCCTTGTCATTGGAAAATCTTTCTTCCTGCTCCAGAGCATACTCCATCACTTCTTTGTCATGTCCATATCATGTTATTTTGTACTCAAGGAATTCTATAAAAAAATCTATTAAGACTTCATTTAAATGTGTTATTTTATTTAGCATATGGTGTGATTAATGTAAGAAAATGATTAAAAATTAGATTATTTATCTTTTGATTCTAATTTCATCTAATAGTCTAATTCTTTCTAGATAGGACCTAGCTAATTAGAATACTCAGAATATGTCAAGATTATGAATGATTTATTATTTTGTTGTTTGATATTTGACTTTCTATATAAGAATAGGTATAGATAAAAATTATTTATAACCACCTACTATGTTTTATAAATAAAAATCAAGATAAGAATAAGTTATTTAAATTAGTTTTCTCATAATGGTGTTGAAGGTCCTTTTACTTTGCACCTTTCACTTTCTAATCATGAATTCACATATCTATATTTTAATATTTGCAAAGCTCCTCATTATATTATTAATGTCTAATACATTACGAATTACTCATAGTTAGATGCAATCTCTAAGTGTGCCTACAAGGTTCAAATCATCTAACAAATAGTTCTAGAAGAATTAATGATAAGTTGATTAACCTTGAATGTTGCTTATATTTCTAATTAAGTTTTTATTTTTATTTTTTTTAGATCTAACATGAAATACCCTCAAACCTAGTAGATACCAAAGGAGGAGAGATGAACCCTCTACCATAAATTGGCCCTATTTTTATTATATTTTATCATGGAAAGTTGTATTTACTACCATAATACTTGATTCACCCTAAGGGTTATTTTGAAGAAACCTTATAATGGATTAAATATACTAAGAAATAAAAAACACAAGTGGATCATCCTTGTTTATCATGTTAAGATTCTAAAAGTTTATTTCATTTCTCATTAATATACTCAATATGAATTGCATTGTTGTTAATAAGATCCAAAATTTTATACTCTAATATGATACAATTAATTATAAAATCTCCATGTACCTTATGAGAATCAAAAAATAATTATTATTGAAGTACTTTAGGATACCTCTAGATGTATTCACTAATTTACTAGTAGGTAAGTTGTTATACTTTTATTTTTAAGAAAGTTTTTTTAGCTCTATAGGTGGAGGAACTTGCAATATAATGAGATTTAAAATTTATTTGGTTTTACTCAAGTAATTTTGTCATGGTTAAATTATTGAGGTTTAAATGAAATTATGATATTATGAATTATGAATCTATGAGACTATTATAACAATGAATTGGGTGATGGAAATTGTATGATGTGAATAAATGTTTCATTTTCTTTGATTATATGATTTTATTGGACATATTAATGTGTAAGATTTAGGGCATGACACAGTGTAATCTCATGTTGGGTTGTGGGATATGTATAAGGGATTGAATGATAATAATGTTTACAATTGTCCCCTAAATATGATATATAATAAAATGATATATTTTTCCATGTAATACTCATAATGGGTGTCCAAAACTATTAAATTATTATAAATCATAGATGAAATCATAATACCTCCTAACTAATAGCCACTAAAGGTTGAGAGATTAAAATTACTATGTGAGAACACTCCAGGGTGATGAGAAAATATCTAATAAAGTTACTTTAAAGAGTAAATAATGTACTATAACAATTATGAGACATTAAACTATTGTGATTTTTGTTGTAAGGTGTCCACCCTTGGTCTCCTTGTGTTGTGTAGTGTAGTGCTTGGGCTCATGACATGGCTTAACCACCTCATGTGGATCCATTAACTCTAGCAGTTGTATCGAGCATTAATAGGTCAATCTTTTGGTGCAATGACAATCGTCTATGCAACAATTTGTATCAGAGCCCAGGTCACATGTTCAAACCCCTTGCTTGCATTGGGGGGATTGTTGTAAGGTGTGTTCCCTTGGTCTCCTTGTGTTTTACAGTGCAACGCTTGGGTTCATGACATGGATTAACCATTTCTCATGGATATATTAACTCTGGCGGTTGTATCGGTAATTAACAAGTTAATCTTTGGGTACAATGATAACCATATGTGCAACAATTTCTCTCAATGCATGTATTAGGAAAGGGTCATCATGCATGCAAACTTCATTTAAAAATAAGAAATATTTAACATGTAAATATGCACCCTTGTTCCTACTATACCAATCAATAATTAGATTTCTAAAATATATATGCATTATAATGAGCATGAATGAGTCCATCGTGAGACATAAATAAATTCACATTTGTATCACTATAATGAGTAACTTGTAAAAATTTATCATCCTCTCTAATCTTAGAAACATCGTGTGAGAAAAAATTAAATAATGTACATCAATAATGTAAGCATGAATAGGATTATTATTAGAGAAATCATCAATAATTCATGAATCACTAGGTGAATACATAAGAGTTTCTAAAGGTGGGGAGAAATTACCATGATGAGCTATGAGACTAATGAAATTATTATTGAGATAAAAATCATATGCCAATGTAATCATTTGGTTCTTCCCCATTAGGTAAATCATGATAAGAGGCGAAGCTACTCACAATAAAATTATTATCACTAGTCATAGAAGTAGTATGATCAATATTAAACTCATGAAAATCATTAACATTAGCCTTAGGAAGATTAGAATCAACATTCTTCTCATTCGTAGGTGAAGTGAATAAATCCAAAAGGGAAATAAAATCAATGGAAAGTTCCATAAGAATATTAATTCATATATGGAATTAAATAATGCATCATATAACATGCACCACTAGTTTTGTGATAGTACATGATTTCACCGAGGAATGAAGGGTTATATATAATAAAGTATTGTAAAACATTCAAATATTTTAGACATGCATAAACAGATGAAAAAGATAAGTTATTCATGGAATCTTTGAAAAAAAAAATTAAAATCATAAAATGGGAGATCTATATATATTATTTAGGTTTTATAGTTTAAACCTAAATAAACCATATATATATATATATAAATAAATATATATAATGATGAAAAGAAGGTAAAATTTAGAGAAATAAAATCTAAAACTCAAAATAATTAGAAAATCTACCCTAAAGAATAGGCATGTAAGTTGTGATTTCAATAGTATGTATGGAAATGAAAACACCCTATGATTAATTTAAAAAATCTAGATAGATGATAGGTTATCAATAAATTAAATCATAAACTAATAGTAATTGAGATCTAAGACACTAATATAGATAAATAGGAATTATAAATTAGAGTGAAAATGACTAGGGTTTACCTAGAAAGTGGATTAATGTTGAATTTAATTGTTATGATGCTACAACATAAACTTATAAATTGGAAACTAATATTAGATTTGGGATTAAAGACCTAATATTATTGAAATTTGAGAACCTTGAGACCTAAGATTAGATCATGTCTAGAATTTGTTGCTTAGGCACCTTTGCATTATATTATTTAGTCCTTTGTAGAAAATTTCCTTTGGTGCTTCTAGAAAAATTTTGCTCATATATATTTGCATTTGAGAAAGTGTGGCACTAAAGAGAATTATTAGGATCATTCTATGTATAGAGGGAAGTATAAAACTTCCTTGATAATAGTGAGGCACCTAGATTGAATTAGAAATAATAGAAAATAAATAAGGGGCAATGTATGTCAAATAGCTGATGTTTGATGTAACCTAAATTTGTTCCCAAATGAGTTCAATGTTTTTTATTAGAGGTAAAGCAGGTTTTAAAGGGGCCCCGAAATCCTTTACAAAAAAGGAAGTTGTTTCAAAATATAACCAAGCATATCAACAAACAGCCAACACACAGCAAAATATCAGTGCAACAACTACCAAAAAGGAGGACAAAGAACAAAAAAACTATAGATTCTTTAAAATATTAGTAGCCTCCATGTCACTTTCAATTATCTTCTAATGCACATCCATAACTTCAAAATTCTCTTTGGCAGGGACCCCTTGCATCTTAGTTTGTTGCGGGTTCTAGTACTAAGCCTCAAAACACTAACCTATTTAATCAAAACATCATGCGAACCAACAACATTCCCAACAACAACCTTATCAACCGAAGCTTCCTCCATTAACTGCCTATTCCCAGCAATGTCCTTATCACTAGGAGCTTCCTCCATCCATTTCCTAGCCTTCTCATTAAGAATATTAAGGCCCTTCGCTTCATTGCTCGTCACATATTTAGTCACTTCAAGAACCTTCTCCAACTTCATGTTAGGGTGATCCCATAATACTGGTTTACAATTTTTGGCCAAATTGGACATTGAACTAAAAAAATTTAACTAAATCTTCACTTTCGAGCACCTATAGCGGCTAAACCGTGAGGAATTTGAAGATGATGTAAACTAGTGATTTGTGACTTTTTTTTTGTGGATTATAAATAATTTTTTCAATTTTTTTGGAATCATATTGCACTTCTTTTTCCATCTCCTTCAAAAACTAGTTTTTAATAGTAAACACCATTTTTAAAGAGTGGTGTTACTAGCTAACAGGTAATTTTTTTTCTATGAAGGATAAAATTCTAATTTTTCAATTTAGATTCATAACTACAATATCTAGTGCATGGAATTGGTTTCATAGCATTTCATTGAATATTTTTTTCTTAATTAAGTTTCAAAGTCAAACCAGTTATAATTTAGACATGATTTACTGGCTAAAACATAACTTTTTGTATGTATCGAAATTCAATTTTATTTTATTTTGGATCAAGGACATCAATATCTAGTGAATAGATATTTTTTTTTTTTTATAATCTGCTATTTTTCCATATGTGAAGAATAAAGAGATTGATTTTCGGTGAAAAACCTACATTCACAAGAAATAAAAAATAAATATAATAATCAAATTAAATTTATTTAACATTATACTTTTTTGGAAGCTTATAATAAGGACTACATACAAAAAATAAATTGTAAATAAATTCATTTGACCCCCCAAAAGGTAAATCAAAAGTGATTTTTTATCAGCATTTTGATAGGTGTAAAGGAGACTCCGTTATAGGTATGGTTTAAAACTAGTGGGGTTATATCCAAGGGGGTTTGATCTAAGGTGGTTTGATCAAACCCTCTTCAATTGGAATCCTTTAAATGGAACTTTTCAAGGCTTAAATCATTATATTTTCTAAAAATATGTGATTTCAACAAAAATTAGGATCTCCCAGAAAGTGTAAACCACTATTGTGGGATCACCTATTAACCAGTTCCATCTATTCTCCCAAGGACACAATCCTTTGTTCAAAAATTTGCTTCAACTTAAGCATCTCCTCTACAACAATATTTAAAGCATCAAATAGTTGGTCAACTTGAGCTTGTATAGAGGACTCTGAAGTTTCCCCAGCTTTACTCACAACCCCCTAAACCTTAACATTGGTCATATTAAGCTCATGGAAATCCCATTTGAAAAATCTAAACAGGGATAAAGTACTCTCCTTCACTAGAACCAAGACATTAGGCAGATCCTCCTAGTTAAAATTAAAAACATCAAAGGCCTCGGCTTCACCTTCCTAGGAGACACTAATAGTTTTATGGCTATCAATAACCTCTTTCCCTTTAACCCCTGCCACCGACATCTAAATTTTATGAAGGGAGCTTGCAATTTCATCCACAACAGTCCTCCTAGTCTTTTACTTTTCCTTCCCCTCATCAGGGATGGTCATTATATCCTTCCCACCAACAACATTAGGAGGAGAATCAACAGACTCCTCTTGCACAAGGCTACCAGTCCGCTTAGCCAACTTTATTTTACCTCTATACTTCAAACCCTTTTTTCTCTTAGACCCCAACACAGTAGGCGTAGGAGTATTTTCCTTGGAAATAGCTTGTATTTATTTCAAGAGGTTTGAGGGAGAACCTCTCCCAATTTTCCTGGGTTTGTTTCCAACCCCTTCCTTACTACAAGTTTCGTACTCCACAGGATCAGGGGTAGGTTTACCTTTTTTGTTGCCCTTACCAAGAACAAGGGGCTATGAGTAGACTTCAATAGAAGCCTCAAACTCAAGAGCATAATCCTCATCCTCTTCCAACCCAAATTCCTTCTCCAATTCCACTTTCTTCTTTTTCCCTTTAGGAGTTTTCTCAGGTTCCTCCTCTGACACAATCTCATATTCCAGCTCCAATTTCTTTTGCTTTCCTTTAGGATCCCTCTCAGGCTACTTAGGAACCACATAATACTTGGCATAATCCATAAATAAGAGAATTAAACCAACATGTAGCACATTATTTTTAGGACTTCTCTTATGATCCTTAATTCCACTTTCCAAGGAAGCCAAAAGATAGAAAGGAAAAGAAACTTTATTCTTGTGTCTAAAGTGATTCGAAAGGACAAAATGATAACCATTAATTGCAGAGAACTAACCTTATAAGGTTATATACCTCACTAGTTCTTCAACAACTTCTCCCCACAAAGCCTTAATGGAGCTTCACAAGTAGCCACCACTTTTAGCACGCTCAAGCTTCTTTTCTTCATCATCTTTAAAGAAGATCTGCAACATAGAATTTCTACTTGTCTCTATACACCTTTCTTTCCTGAGTAGAAAGACTCATGATGCTCGTAATGAAGTCTTCATTAATTTCAAATTTCATTCTGCCAATCTTCAGAACCCTATTATGCCAACCCTTGACAAACACCTTTGTCGCCTTTGGATCGTTACCATGGAGCCGCTCAATATACGATGTTATCCCACTCCGCTCCAACCTTTTCCACACTTGAGACTTAGATTTCAAGGTGTTACAGGAAAAAGTCTTAGCTTGGTTTCTATCACCACCCATGCTTACAGACTCAACAAAACCCAAGAGCTAATTGAGAACTTTGCAGAAAATTAGGAGAAGCCTTGAGAACAATGGCAAGGAAATACCCACAATCTGTGTGAAAATGGCAAGCTGGTAGAGAATAATTATTAACCTTGAAGGCTGCCCCATATGAAGGATACTCAAACAATCAAAGGCCCATGCATGATCCAAATCAAGATCACTCAGAAGGATAATTTTCCATGTGAACAGGGACATGTGAACACATAGCATAATAAATCAGACACCCACATTAGCACTTTTGGTAATCATTATTAAGACAAGTAAGTGCCTCAATAGGAAGGGGATCATCCACATCCCAAAACCTATAGCCGCTAACACCAATGTTAGAAAAGACATCCACAAGACCATTACCCTCCCTGAAGATATGAGAAATATAAAATTCATCAAATGAATTCAAATTTTCAATCGCATCCAATGTAATGGATTCAACACTCCAAGAGGGAGGAGTAGACAACTTCAAGTTGTTAATTACATTTAATGAATCTCCCTCCAACCACACCTTTCTAAAACCTTTAGATTGAGCAATCTTCAACCCATGGTAAAATGAGTTCAATGTTACCTAAAATTGATAAATGAAATAAATACAAACTAAGATATGCTAGATGTTAATTGTTGTGCTATTGTGTTTGATACCAATTGAGTTTAATGTAAGTTGAGCATGATACAAATTAAGGCTAATATACATTATTTCTTATAAGAAGAGATGTTATTAATCTATTGTTGAAATTGACTTATGATGATGTCCTTAAATATATAATCTAAAACTTTTGGCACAAATACTAATGGTTAATGATCATATCTAAAGATTGCCAGCCTTGAAATGTAATAATTTAAAAATTAAAAATGAACTAGATCATACTTATGATTCAATTCAAAGGACAAGATCACAAATGTGATCTAATCTAAGAGGATATTTATACTAAGAATTAGTTTAAACATGTTTAGAATTAAAAAATATAACATGTCAAAGTGTTGGATTTAAGTTTGAGATCAATAATCATATGTTAAGTAAATCAAAATAGACAATAACATTGTCCACCTATAACATACACACAAAGTGATATATATATATATTGATAAAAGGCACAAGGCCTATATATTATACTATATTTATAAAAAGAGGTACATATATATCAAAAAAGGCCAGTTTGCCAAATTAGTTCCTTGATTTCAACCTATCATTTAACTATCTTCCAAACATCATACTAAGTAACAAAGATACAATGTGTCATAATAAACTCTAGACATAACTTCTTAACAACTTCATATAACTGCTATATTAGAACATAGAAAAAATAAACACTATAGACAAAAAATTGATGGCTTCCAAAGGTCATATATCTACTCCTCCATACAATCTTCCCCATGGACTGAGTTCTCATCTTGACCCTCTGATATCTCTTGCAAACGCCTTTCCTAGGAAGAGAAGCCCAGATCAAATTGGGATTATTTTCCAATACTTTCAACTTGGAGAAAACATTCCCTTACCACACAACCAACAAACGGACCAACAACATTTCCCTTTGCCAATTGATACCCAGGGGAAGAAACAACAATATTTCTCTCTGCAAAGTGAACTCAAACTGAAGAGCCAACAACATTGTCATCTGAAATAGCATTTCCAACTGGTGGCTCCTAAACATCCTCATGCCCTGGAACATACACTAGAGCACCTTCCTCTGAATCAACAGAGCCTAAAACTCGAGGCAGATGATGATTATGTTCACGTAGAAAATATATAGCATAGTATTTCTCCTTGATATCAAAACTCGTTGTGACACACATTCTCTTAGAATTTCTCCTTAAAGCTTTCAAAAGAATGTTGGTATTTCTAAACTACAAAGCTAGCCTTATGGCTTCAAAGATATCCTCAAATCCCCTCCTAGTTTGAACATATTCTCTAGGAAATAAGCCACCTAGATATGCATCACTAGCAAAAACATTATAACCTTGAACAGCTTGGAATAACACATTAGCATCAAGTATTTAAGGCTTGACAAACCTAGCAACAATAATTTCCAACTCAACTAATGACTGAAAAAGATCCAGAATATTGGATAAGAACACAGAAAGAACTTGGGAAGGGAAAATTAGGTGACAGGCTCTGGGGCTAGTTAGCTCAAAACCAATAATTGAGTGCACTGATTCTTCAACCCTCAGACATTCAATTTGAAATATCATTGCCAAATTTTCATGTGTGAGATTATCCTCAAAAGGAAATTCCCACAGCTTCACTGGGTAGCTAACTCTGAAATTCCATGGTCAGGACATCATTTTGCCAGAATTCAAAACACAAAGCTTGCAAGTCATCGCTCTCCAAAGGCCTTCAGGCTTTATGAATGAAATAAAACATTTTTCACTGCCTTTTAAATCTAGAATGAATAGGTATGTGCTAATCATGGCGAGCAAAGTGAAAAAATTTGATAAACATCATTGAAGCATGTTGGCTCATGCGAAACAACCTCCAGCACAGAGTTAATTAAAAGACCATACGCCAGAAAGAATATAAGGTACCTGCATAATACAACATGTTAAGAAAACCATGGAATGATGAACAAGTGTCCATGCTGATGCAATTCGTGGCAATTCATGGCTAACTCAAACTTTTCCCTCCATGTGATTAATTAAATCCCAACTTGGGAGTATTAAATGTTAAACATCATTAGACATTATGCATAGAAACCCAGTTGGATGTCGTGGAGATACAGCAGATATGATAAGACGTCTCAAGTATCTCATTTTGTAGAGCCCAACACAATATATCATGATTAATTCAATTAGTACCATTACACATTCCTTTCCTTCAATGAATTACACACGCAAATAAAAATTGCCAAGTCAAATAATATCTAACAATGTGGAAGATGACTCATACATAAGTAACACCTCTTGCAATTGGCATGTTTACTCAGCAAGCTCCACCCGCCTTTTGAATTTGAATGGAATTGAAATATGCTTAGATGAAGGAACTATAAACTGAAGGAAAATATTCTTTACCATTCCAAATTATTAGGTTAAGCCAAAAGGGAACAATTTGCCAACACTATGTTTTGAATATGAGGAAAATTTGACAAAAATTCACTATTTTTGATGATTATTGGCCCTTGATGATCACAGGCCAGGTTTTTCAAACCATCTACTAACCTGTTACCTTCATGATATGTGTGGGAGAGGTAGATGTCTTCAAAGGTTGCTAAAATATCCCATATTTTCTGAAGAACATATCTTATTTTCCAATTACAAATACTCTTTGTTTTACATGCATTGATTATGAGAAGAGAATCACCCTCCACATGAAAATTTTTGATTTTGAGATCATTTTCCAAAGAAACACTTGCTAACAATGCTTGAACTTTTGCCATGTTGTTCGTACAAGAGTTTAAATGTATTGCTTTGGCAGTTAACAAAGAGCCCCTATAATCCTGTATACAACATCTTGCACCAGATATACCAGGATTTCCACATGAAGCTCCATCAAAATTAAGCTTACAAAAGGTGGGGCTTGGTGGAATTCATTTCACTTTACTTCTATCCACCTTACCAGAATTTGGATGTAGAATCCCGTGAAGTGGAAAGACAATATATTTCCAAAGATTTAGAATGAAATTATCCCAATTAGAATATAGTGAAGAAACTGATTTATAGTTTCTGACATAAGAATTACAAACTTCATAAATAGATTTTTCTAATTTCTCTTTGATTCTCTAAACTGAAATAGCCCAACTTTTGAAAATGCATCTATTTCTTTCCAGCCAAATTGACCAGATTACCAAAGTAGGAGTAACTAACTAGATGCATGCAAACAATGCAAACTTATGAAGAATTGGCTAGCTAGTAAAAACATCCCTAAGAGACTTAGGAAACAGGAAAGACACATTCAATTTTCCCATGATGAAGGTCCATTCCTCATAAGCCACTGGGAAAAGGACAAATAAATGATCAACTGTTTCATCTTCCTCTTTACATAAATACATTTGAAGGTTCTTGTTATTCCAAATTTCTCCAATCAGACACTTGTAAGAATGCTTTTCTTCAAATCCAACCAAGCAAAACTACCCGCCTTTGGTAACTGTGTTGAATTCCAACAAAAGGAAAAAGCTCTATGAGATTGAAATTGAGATGCCTGAGCAATAATTGACTTGTACCCTTGCTTAACCATATATAAACCATTCTTAGATGGTGCCCACAATAATTTGTTCGGGGAATGAGAAAGGTAAACATTTATGTTCTTCAAAATATCTGATAACACTTGCTTCTAAGAATCTGGTAAAGATGTGTTTGTTAAATCCTTCCATTTAACCAGGCCTATCAATGGGTCAAAAGAAGCAACATAGTCCTTTAAAAACTCTCCCCAAGTTGGAGAAAGAACATTTTCAGCTAATTGCACATCTTGATTCAAATTAAGCAGTGACAGACCATTCCAAGAGTCTTTCTAGAATAAAAATCAATCCCCGCTATGGACTTCCCATGAAAGAAAAGGCCTAATAACATCTCGACAAGCTAGAGTGAAGTTCCACATGATAGATCCTCCTGTAGGATTAAAAATTGTAAATATCCTAGATGGGTTTTCAGTGTCCAAATATTTACTCTGCATCAACTTACACCATTTAAGATCTAGCCTAACATACATTTTCTAGACCAATTTAGCTCCTAAAGCCATATTCCTTGTAGATAAGTTATGTAGGCCTACTCCACCACTCGACTTATCAGAACACATGCTTTCCAAAGAGACTAAGGGAAGCTTCTTTTTATCATCAAGATTTCCTTTCCACAAGAACTCTCTTATAATTTTTTCAATTTGATGAATTATACTTTTTGGAGCTTGCAAAACTATCAAAAAATAGTTTGGAATAGAAGCTAGAATAGATTTAATAAGCAAAATTCTACCAGATAACATAATCCATCTTGCTTTCCAAGCGAGTATTCTCGCTCTTATTCTATCTATAATCTTATTCCAAAACAAAGACTTATTGGAACCCATAAAGAATGGTATGCCCAGTTATGAACAAGGAAGCTCTGCTCTTTGAAAACCTAAAATTGAAGTCAACTTATTTGCTATTGTTGCTTTGGTATTGAAAACATATACCTTTGATTTGGTTGCATTAATTTTATGCCCTGATGCCATGGAGTACTTTTCCAACAACGATTTAACTTGCTTTGCTTCTGCCAAAGATTCCTTCCTAATCAGCAATGTGTCATCTGCAAACAGTGAATGGGTAGCTATAATATTTGTGTTAGGAATTACAACCCCTTTCCATAAACCTTGAAGGTGAGCTTTTTGGATTTATCAGTTGAGAGCTTTCGCCATAAGGATGAAGAGCACAGGGGACAATGGATCCCCTTGTCTGACTCCTTGATAAGATATAAACTTTTATCATCTAGAAATTTTCTAGATATCTCTATACTTAACATGATAATATACTATCATTAATTATTATTTTATTTATTTTTAGATAAAAGTGGAGGACCACTATAATATATTAATATATATAAAAATATTTACATATCCTAGTTCAAGCGAACATACCGACAGGAAAGAACTAGGAAGAAAACCTTTGGTTATAGCTCGTGATTTATAGAGTTTATAAAAACATCCCAATTAAAGGGAATCTTCAAAATTATTTCCTACTAACATACTGATAAGGTTCACTATCATTAATTATTTTAATATATTTCAAAAATCTAGATATTTCATAATTTTAAAATAACATAAAAATAAGTACACTCAAATATAAAAAACATTATGCCATGCAAAATGTTTCTATGTCACAAAATAAAAAGATTAAAGAATAATTATTTTTATTTTTTTAGTTTTTATTGTCCCCTTATTCAAATCTATTTATTTAGAACCTTTATAATAGTCAAGGCATAATTTTATTCTTTTTATATTTAAACCCATATAATTATTTTAATTAAAGAATAGCATATTCTCTTTACCCTATGGTTTTGTTAATATGTGGGTTGGTACTTTTTCTCTTAATTTACAACCCAATAAAAATGTGGGTCTAGAAGAACACTATGTACTACAACTAACCTCTACTTTTACAAAAGATTTTTTTAATTAAACATTCCCTCTATCAATGATAATAAAATATAATCTAACTTTTAAAAAGAAATTCTAATGTTCTTTGTATGAAAAATCAACTAAACAAAGATATTGGCCCTTTTGAATTTTTTTATTATAGGCTAGAAAAGTTGCTACCATTATTCTTATAATCTTAAATTCCCTTAAAACAAACCAAATATTTTTCCACTAAAGAGAACTTTAATTATTCTCCCTACCCCAAATTTTCAAAACAACCCCAATTAAAGTTATTTCCATATTTGCGTGTCCTTACAATCACTTGAAAATGTAAAAGTTTATTATTAATAAAACAATAAATAATAAAAAACATACACCACTCAAAGCACTTCAATCTTCTTTTGAGATATGTTTAAAACAATAAATAATGTCAAATTGCCAACCAACCTAAACCATTATAGACAAACCAAACCCACCTCAAATTTTGTACCTCAATAAGCATCATGGCATCAAACACTTTCACTCCATTAAAAAATAGTCTCCGCATAAACTAAAAGCATGCAATTTTTAATATAAAGTATGAAAATTGATTGTAATTTTCGCTCTATTCTTTATAAATTGTTATTAAAGAAAGTGAATATTTTATATAAAAGTAGTTGGGTTTTATTAAAAGGTTATTTGGTTTAT
This sequence comes from Sequoia sempervirens, assembly GCA_007258455.2. Lineage (NCBI taxonomy): Eukaryota > Viridiplantae > Streptophyta > Pinopsida > Cupressales > Cupressaceae > Sequoia > Sequoia sempervirens. The sequence goes on along the minus strand of VDFB02169757.1, from coordinate 34,645 downwards.
TGGTGAAGTTAAATGATTTTGAATGAATTCATCAAGAATCAAATCTTGTTGGGCGAATGGGTAACCGTCAATCCTTGATGCTAAGCTAAAAGAAAGTGAATATTGCTACATTTATTATTTAAACCCTTGATACTAATAAGTTGTTAAATAATTCAATGTGCTTATCCTCTCAAAAATAAAAATAAAATGCTAAAAGAATGTCTTGCATAGACAAGGCTCTCCAAATTTTAGTAAAGATTGATTTAATGAAAGTTCAGTTAGATATAATTTTGATCTATTTAATTGAACTTACCAAGAATGTCTAATTTATTTAAGGACTTATAATTTAGTAAAAGTGAAAAGCGCATTTTAGCACCTTTTATCATTTATTTTGGTTCTTTATATTTAATACAATAGTTTAGTGTTTAGACCATATGTTTCTATTTAAGAGTGGTTGTCTAATATATACCTTTGATAATTTTGAGTCTTTATTTTATAACAATCTAGATCCAACCATCAAGCCATTTATTTTGTGTCTTGGGCCAATTCTAAAATTACAACCTTGAACCTCATTGATAATTGCATTGGAGCCTTGACCCCTAGGTTATAAAAATAAATTCAATCCTATCCCAACTTGAATTTATTCCAATCAATTGTTTTTATAAGGTAAGCAACATTTACAGGGTGTTGTACCCTTACACAAAGAGCCACAAGGGCCAATAGAGTTCAAGACCAAAAAACATCAAAAAACTAAAGATAGAAAAACTAACACATCGGACCAACAGCAAATAGACAGACAACGGACAAACAACAGACTAACTAACATCACCCCAGTTCTTTAACGGGAGATTAACAACATCATCTCTGACCCATTCCTGACGATCTCCAGCATTATTCTTGTCCATTTCATCCTTCAAAACTGCCCACAAGGTGCTGGTAACACAGTGAAGCAGGTCAAACCACATAATTTTTTGTCCAACTTTTCCATTCTTTCCTGCAGCAAACAGAGCCCCTCCCCACCAACCGCAGTCTTTCTAGTATTAGCACGCTCAACGTCCTACGGGTCCGAAGACTGAGAGGTCGAGTCCTCCTTTTGCACTTTGCCGATTTCAAGGATGGTGTTGGGCCCTCTAGCATACTCCTCCTTCTCACCCTCAGTCTCCTCTTCGTCCCTGCTATCTCTACTGTCAGACCACTCATCTTCCCTATCCAAGTCTTTAACCTGCACTTTTTTGCTATTCTTGGCCAGCCTACCAAAGTGCCAGATGATGGTATTGCCACCAGTCACCACCGTCTCCATGGCCACCGTATCCCCCTTAGATTCCCTTCCAACCACATTTTTACCTTTGCTCTGAGGCTCCTTCAAACTCTTTCCTTCCTCTTTGCCTTTCTTTTTCATGGTGAGCTTGCTAGCAGTCTTGGCAGCATTGATTTGAGCTCACAAAGACTAGCTGCTGCACTAGTCTAGGCCACACCCACATACCCCTTAAGCTTTTTAGTAGTGGGTTTGGGATTATGCATGTCAGCAGGGATCGGGTGGTTTTTCCAGATGGGGCCTTTAGACTTGGCTAGAGATAAATTGGTCATAGTTGGAGGCTCAATCTCTTCAATACGGACTGCAGAAATGGGTTTGGGGGGGCATAAAACAAGATGGAAGTGGTAGAGCCTCAAAATGAGGCCCTGGTGGAGTGGCAGGGGAGGAGGGTCTTTAGGATTCAGGCTAGTAGCCTCAATACATTTTTCAATAGAACTTTCTAAGTCCATCAGAAGGAAAAAAGGAAGCTTAACAAAATTTTATGTCAGAGATGGTTCAAAAGAGGGAAATGGTAGAAATATTAGGTTTTGAATCTACCTTCCAGAGTCATATACTTCATCAAGGCAAGACACACTTGGTTCCACGATTGAGGAAGATCCTCACACTCAAAACCCGACTAGTTGTGCATTGGCTCCTCATTCCCCACAAAAAATGTGTTCATACTTTCATTATCCTGAGTTTTAGTGTGCTTCAAGTGCTTCATACCAGTACACAGGAGCCTTGTCGCCTGCACTATCACTTCCTCATTCACATCAAAGTAAATACCACCCAAATTCACACAATAATCTTTCAGGGATTTGACAAATTGCATAAAAAAATTAGGGTCATGGCCCACCAGACTCTCCATCAGTGGAGCAAGACCACTTGAGCAACACATATGTGTCACACCAACGGATCTTTGCAAAATTTTCCGCAATTTTTTGGCTCAGTTTGCACCTTGTCACCACCCATAATGTCACTTTGCACAGAGAATAACGAGAAACCATGAGAAAATAACAAGTTAGAGAGAATGGAAAGGTGAAGAATCACTTGCACATTTAGGATTTTAAGCAAAAAATGACAGCCTTTGGTAATCAAAGCAATGGACGGATTGCATGCTTGAGGAGGTGGTTTCCTAAAAGTAATCTTAGCGAAATCATAAATGAGGATCTCCAAACACATTCGGCTAAGTAAGCAGGACATGATGGGAATGGAAGGTTTGCCTTCCATGTAGTAATTGCACAGAAACCTAGGTAAGATGGTCGCGGGGCCAAATTTAGAAACACCACAAAGGTTAGCTTTCAAAAGCAAAGACAAAATAGCAGAAAGGATAGAACAAATTAGGAGCTTGATCTCATAATTATAGTCACATCAAAATCAAAAATATTGAAAATACGATGGCTTATCATAATCCCCAAAAGGAGATTACATAAGGTACAGTGTAGCTTAGTCTTAATCATCAAGTACCCGCCACTACACCTCATGAAATCCCTTTTAAAATGGGCTCTGTCTCATAATTCAAATTATGCCACTTGTTATCGACCTCATCTTTAAAACTCATCAACAAAGCTCAATAGACAAGCATGTGGACCCCCCAAAAAATCCAACAAACTGCTTGATTAATTATCATCATGGGTCAAGTAAGGGCTTTGTTCCTTCAATATTATACCCTGAAGCCAGGTGGTAGGTTCCCTAAAGAATGCCAACATTTAGAAAATTTCCAACGTGTTCCAAAATTGGCTAAGGCATCAGCTACTTGGTTTCCCTCCTGATAAATATGGGTAGTAACCTTTAAGTTCAACTTAGACACAAAGAGCCTTATGTCTAAAAGAATTCCTTTAGTACTCCACCCCAGTAATTTTTCAAAGTTAACAGCATCAATAATAGACTGAGTCACATTCGATATGAAGGTTCTCTATCCCCACAAACACAACCAACTATAAGCCCTTTAGCAGCACTCTAGCTTCCGCAATCATAGAAGAATGGACACCAATCCCCCTGGAGTAACCAGCCACAAAATTTCCTTTACAATCTTGTATCACACCTCCAATACTGGCTCTACTCGAGTTGCCTTTAGTTGCCCCATCAAAATTTAGTTTATACCAACCACTACCCAGATGCTTCCAAATAGTGACACTCCTAGCCAGGGATCTGGAGTTGTCATAGGAGTTTGCATCCAAGTTCTAGTGCCAAGCTTTGGCCATACTTATTTCCTCCTCAATCGGACCTGTTACCCAATTTTCACCTACAGGCTTAATCAGGCAAGGAAAATTTGTGTTTCATATGTTCAAAAGGCCAAATGGGGGATTTTTGTGTAGGATTAAATCATGCATCTGATGCTAGGTCACAAGGAGCTCATTTGAAAGTATGCCTCAGTCAGTTTCGGCATAAAATCCATCAGAGAAGAAAGTCGGCAAGACCCCTTTGGTGTCTTGCCGACTAGTAATGCATTCCATTTGTCTGAAATACTAGTCGCCAAGACATTCAGGTCGCCTTAAGTCTTGTGTGTCTCTTTGATGCGGATGTCTCACCAACAATAGCCCACAAAGTTGATCTCGGGGAAACAGTTTGCTTTCGGCAGAAGGTCTCGGCGATCATATAGAATCTTGCCGACTAGCAGGGGTTTCACTATCAGCATAAGGTTTTGCTTTCGGCGAGAGGTCTCAGCGATGTGAGAAAGTCACACCAACTACTTGCATTCGGGGTAAGTAATGGAAGTCTACAGAAGGTCTCGGCGACCTAGAAAGTCTTAGTGAAACAAAAGATTTGAAGCTCAGCACAAGGTCTTGCCGAAGGCCGGTGGTCTCACCGAAGATAAAGGAGCTCGGGGAGATATCTTCCTGACTAGTGAGAGTCACGGTGAAAGACAAGGAGATCTCGGCGAAAGAGAGGGAGCTCACTAAGAGGTCTCAGCAACACTGGTGGGTCTTGGTGACAAAGGAAGCATCATCGACAAGGGTCTCACCGACCAGTGAAGCCTCCCAAAATGAAAGAATTTCGCCAAAGGGAAGGAAATTCTACATGATGTTTGGGCGATAAAGAAGGTCATGCCGATTGAAAGACCCTTGCCAAAGCAAAGCACCTTCGGTATGATGTCTGGATGATAGGCCAAAGTCTCAGCAAATAGAGGAGAGCTCGGGCAGATAGGAGGAGTTCGCTATAAAGTCTCAGTGACTGGCGATGTCTCCCCGACCGAAGAGAAAGTAGCTCATCGCCAAAAGATAAGGGGCCTGGCAAGAGGTCTCCCTGACTCTGATGTCTCACCGACAACAAAGGAGATCGCCAAGATTTGAAGCCATCGCCATGAGGTCCTAGTGATCATATGAAGTCTTGCCGAAGGGGGACCAGCTCAGGAAGAAAGATCCAACAAAGCAGAAGGTCTCACCGACCAATAAAGGGACTCCCCAACTCTAAAAGCTCTCGGCGTAAGGAAGGAGTCTACAAGAGGTCTCAGCGAATGGAGGGTGTCTCAGCAACAAAAGCAGATATTAGTATGACTGGGGGGCCTCGCTATGAAATCTTCCTGACTAGCAGAGTCTTGCCGAAAGAAATGAAGAGCTCGGTAGAATGGGGTGCGTTCGGGGTGACATCAATCAACTCCTGCCGAAGATGAAGGGACTCGGGGTAACTTTTTGCCTTCGATAAAACATCTTGCCGACTTGATAGATTCTTTCCAATTGAAGAGGAGCTCGGGGGAGATGGCGAAATGAAAAGGAAAAGGAGACAAGAAGAAGCTCGGTGAGAGGTCTCGCCAACCAAAGAAGGATCCGATCGATAAGTTGCAGAATGATATAATCGCATCGGCGAGATACTTTCAGTGTCTTGCTGAGATGCGATTATTTTCAGGAGTTTTGACCGCCTATAGGGGTAGGCTCAACCAATCAAAGAAAGCCAAAGCAAGCTGTGGCAGCAGAACCAGGTGCCAAGAGAAGGTGATTAACAGAAGGAAAAGCAACATGAGCTCAGGAACATTCAAAGCAGCTCGACCAGGGGGAATTCAAAGGTTGACACAAGGATCAAAAGTGAATGTGGTGGTTGCAAAAAAGATTTGCAGAAGGCTTCTCCGGGAATATTTCTTCACCGACACACCAACATGGATAGCAAGGATTCAACCAAATGCAGCATTTAATTTTAATCAAAAGATCTAAGGATAGATCTTTCTGAGCCTGATATTTTTTGTAAGCCCTAAGGGGCCGACACACTAGTGTATATAAGGAATTTTTTTCCTTTTTGTAAAGAGTTCCAATGTATTCTCTTCAAAATTATGTGACCCTTTTTGCAATCCTCTCTCAGACTAGCAGGATTTTGTAACTCAATTGGGAACATAATATACAAAATTTACCTTGGTTATCATTGATGGTCCATCATTCTTCCTTCTGATTCTTGTCAAGTATAGTGCATTCTTTTAAGTGATTCATTTAGCTACTTAGTGAAATTCTCTCTTTCCTTATAGCTTTTGTTTCATGTCGTGCCTTATCTTGCAGAAGTAGTATCATGTAGGTTACAAACTATGTTTACTTAATCCTGCACATGAGCTTCTAGTTTGTGAAAATCTACCTTTCCTTTTGGAGGCATGTGCATGTCAAACCTGTTTGAATGTGTGATCTACAAGATCTTGTTGTGCAATCTCATGGTTGTCACCAGTATTCAAGTGTATCTTGAGTATCTCATTGTTCCTATCATTTCGGTGCATCACCTTAGAGTTTAATTTTCATTTTTATGCATTATCTCTCTCCCTTTTCCTTCAAAAAATCAGTAGTTTTAGGTGATACCCAAAGGAAGTCGGCCTTCTCCGGAGGTTCACTCCAATATTAGGTGACCCACAGCCTTGAAGTGATCCAATGTTTCACTAGAAAGCTCAGTTTTACAACTTTGCATAGGGTGCATTTCTAGGTGACAACAGGACCTTTATCTGGGGTTTTCCCATTGAAGAGAGAATTTTTTTCCGTAATAAGCTGAGAACCAACACCAAACACCTCTTTCGGACTCATCTCAATGTTCCTAAAAATCCTATTGTTTCTCTCTTTCCATATACACTAACATATAATAGGCGGGACCTGGTTCCAAATTTCACTAGGTAGAGGGTGGACAAAGGGTCTAAACCAACTCAAGATAAAGGATTTGATATCCCCACGCATAATCCATTGAATCCCCAATCTCCCTATAGTCATCTCCCACACCTCAACAACAAACGGGCAGTGTAACTACAAGTGGTCCACCGACTCTTCATTTCTCTTGCATAAAAAACATCTGTTGGGGATCTAGAATCCCCTTTTCCTTAAATTTTCCTGAGTTAGAATCATGTTATGGCAGGAAGTCCACCAAAAATCAGTTAACTTTCGGGATCATGTGTCGATTCGAGACCTTCTTCCAAAGATTGAGGACAACACCCTAGTTCATTAGCAGATTGTAAGCCAATTTAACTAAAAGATCAACCTCCTTATTATGAGTCTACAAAAATTCATCCCCCATTTTGGTTGAAGGAAGTCTAGTGAGGGAGAGCGACTCCTGCAGGGTCTTGGCAAGGAGGCTCATATCAGGGGATAAGGGGCAGCAAAGGTCCAAGTCATTCCATTTCCTAGCATCATGAGGGCCGAGGAGGTAATCACTAATATAAATACCAAAGAATTGTTGGGCCAATCTCATAAGATTCCTAAATTCAGAGCTTTCTAGGGGAGTATCAAGTAACCAAGGGTCCTCCCAGAATATGATTTTATTACCACTACCAATCTTCCATTTTATCCCATTCCTCAGAAGACCCTACAGACTGCAAATACACCTCCAAACCAAGGAACCCGAAGGGTGGACCTCCGAAAGGCAGTCAATCAAAGGTTTGTTTTGGAGGTACTTAGCATTCATGATCTACACAAATCCTTCTTATCCCTTAGATGGTCCCAACCCACTTTGGCCATCAAAGTTTTATTGGTATTAGAAACAATACTAATCCCAAGCCCACCATAACATTTAGTTTGACAGACCTTGTCCCATTTAACTAGAGAAAATTTCTTTGTTTTCCCTAGTCCCTGAATAGAGGAAAGTCCTTTGAATTTTCTCAAATTTCTCAGCAATATATCTGGGAATCTGGAAGATGGAGAGGAAATAGACAGGGATGCCTTGAAGAATGGCAAACAGGAGCTATAATTTACCAGCATGTCTAAGCATGGAGCCTTTCCACCCAACCAGTTTTCTTTGGATCCTTTCCAATATAGAATTCCAAAAGTCAGAAGTGACTTCCTTGATAGTAAGGGGTAAACCAAGATAAACCAAAGGAAGAGAACCACTCAAACAACCCAGAATAGCAGTCACCCGAGCTTGCAGATTAGGAGTGTTGTTAAAGAATTAAATCATGCTTTTATTATAATTAATGCATTGACTAGAACAAGCAGCATAGTTGTTGAGACAATTTTTCCATTTCCTGGCTTCAATCACAGAGGCTTTCCTACAAAGAAAAGTATCATCCAAAAATTGTTGAATCACAGTCGGCTCTAAGGAAGAGGCAGCCTTAATTCCCTTAATAGACCCTTCTGACAGCATATTAGAGAAATTATTGCTCAAGACATCCGCAATCATGATAAACAAATAGGGTGAATGGGGTTCTCCCTATCTGATACCTCTCCTAGTAGAGAAAAACCCAAAAGAAGACCCATTTACCAAAACAAAGTACTTAACCATTGTTACACATTCCATTATTAGATTGATCATAGATTGATCAAAACCAAACTTAGGACTTTTGGGACAAAATCCCAAATCACCTTATCATAGGCTTTTGAAATATCTAATTTAAGGGCCATACTAGTGTAGTTTCATCTATCCATTGAATGGAGCAATTCATGTGTGGTTATGGTAGCATCAAGGATATGACAACTAGGCACAAACCCTTTTTGAGTGGCGCTGATAATTTTGTCAAGGAGAGGTTTGATGCGGTTCACCAAAATTTTAGAGAGGTTTTTATAAAGAGTATTGCACAGACTGATGGGGTGAAAATCAACCATAGATTGAGGATCAGCAACCTTGGGAATTAAAAATATGAAGGTGTGATTCAGTTGCTTGAGAATCTTACCAGATTTGAAAAAATCACGAGCAGTTAAGACAAGGTCCTCAACAACAATCTCCCAAAAGATTTGAAAGAAGGCTAGAGGGAAACCATTAGGGCAAGGAGCTTTGTAAGCCCTGATACTAAAAGTAGCCAACTTGACCTCCTTAGGAGTGACAACACTAAGGATCCCAAGGTTATCATTCTGGGATATAATAGTCGGGACAGGGTCAAGCAAAAAACTATCAAGAGCCAGATTAGGAGCCGCATAAGCCAACTGAAAGTAATCCGCAACCACCAGACCAATTAGGGAGGGTGAATTGACAACCTCCCCCCATGCATTATGCAATTTAGTTATCTGATTCCTTTTCTTATGTTTAATAGCAGAAACATGAAATAAAGAGGTGTTCATGTCACCTTCTTTCATCCATTGGACCCTGGATTTCTGCTTCCAGAAAATATACTATTTCCTTATAATTTGTTCTCACTCCCTTCGACTCTCTTTTTCTTGGTTGCAAGTAGGAAGACTGGCATCCCCATCCTCCATTTTCTTTTGAATCAATTTAAATTTATCCCCAACAATTCTTTTTTTTCTGGAAAACATCCCCAAAAACCCTTTTGTTCTAGCCTTTCACTAGACATTTGATATGTTTGAGTTAAAAAAAGATCCTGAACATGGGGGAACCACGAACAAGAATATTCCACCATTCAGTAACTTCTTTTTGAAATCAAGGTGGGAATTCCACATTATCTCAAATTAGAAATGGAACAGACCAACAGCAGACTGGTCGTTTGAGGTCAACAGTAGCAGATTGTGATCAGAAACCGTCCTGGGCAGAGCTTAGAGAGTGGCACTAAGCAGGCCAGTCCAGTTACTAGAACAAAGGAATCTATCTAATCTAACTTGAATTAAGTCCTCCCCCAAGTGCTTGTTGGTCCAAGTAAAATCTTGGCTCGTTAATTCTATGTCAATCATGCTAGTAGAACTCAGAAAGTTTACTAGATCAGCCATGCTATCAAAATAATCCATCAGACCACTACTTTTCTCTAAGGGAAATAAGGGGGAGTTGAAATCCCCAACCACTAACCATTGATAACCACTATTTTTTTTAACCTAGTCAGAAATATCCTACCACAAAGCATACCTAGCATGCCTCTGGTTGGGAGCATAAAGATTGATAAGCGACCAAGAGCTGCCCGGGTAGGTAAAAGAAACACCTACACTACTTCAACAGCAAAATAGTTCAAAGCCATTAAATCTAGAAGGGTTCCAAAGCACATCAAGACTACCCAACGCCCCTTTAGCATCACTATAGGAGTAAGTGGCCCCTAGCCATAAATACTTAGCAATATTATCAAAATTTTCTTTTTTCATCTTGGTTTCTTGTAAAAGTAACACATCTATCTTATGTTCTAAAACATAGTTTTTTAGAGCAAGTTGCTTAAGAGAGTTGTTCAACCCTCATACATTCCATGACATGACCTTCATTTTTTACCTTTCTTGGAGGACACTTCCAATGTCCTCTATTTATCAATGGCTATCTCATTTTTGGTTTCTTTTAACCTCGTAAGTCTCTGGCTAGGCCTTCCAGGCTTGGAATCACCACCCACATCCACCTTTTTCTTCCCCCCTCTTTTCTTTTGGGTTGCCTAGTTATCCTCTCCAGCAACATTCTCTAGATTCAAATCCTCAAATTTAAAAGTTGTCACATAAAAAACTCCATTACCATTATCCTCCTAGATTTCACCCTCTTCCCCCATATTCTCACTAGTCCCCATTGAACCCACCTCCAATAGGGAACCACCAACAAGCTCAACACCCCCAAGAGTTGGGCTAGAGGATAGATTTTCTATATCCAACACCTTATCACATGCCAAATTATTATCCAAGGAAAGATTAGCAAGGCTCGTAGCCAGATCAACATTGGTCTCCAACCCATGAAAAGGAAACCCAGAGTTAGGGGGTTCAACCAAGTATGGAAAGGTAGATTTTTCCAGATCACCAATAACTAGAAGATCATTTTCAGGAGGAGGGTTAGCAATAGCAATAGAATCTCCTAGGTTAGGCTCCTTATTAAAGGAGGACTTACAATCAGAGATAAGGTGACCAGATTTGGTGCACTTTTGACAGTAGATCATAGCATTTTCATAGCACACGGGTTGGACCCAGGTACCGAACTTAGAGAAAAGCTTAGCAGAGTTAGGAAGTTTCTTACTCACACTAATGCACATAAAAGCAAGAAAACACTAACCTAGACTTAGATCTAGTGATGGAGTTAGAAGTAATGAAGTGTCCCAAGGAATCACCAATGCTTTTGAAGATTGATTCGTCCTAATATTCCAAGGGTAACCCAGGCAGGCGTACCCAAACTGGTGTCGATTTATTTAGATCCACAGCAGGGTCAAACCCTGGCTTCCAACAACATAAATCCAAACTATGTTTTCCATAAACCCAAGGTCCGGAAGAGAGAACCGTAACTAAATATTTCAAGGTCGTGAACTTGAAAAGGAAGAGACCACCCGACATAGCGCAGATGTCCACACTTCCCTTGAATCACCATTTAGCAACAACCCATCTTTGAACCATATCAACAATGGGACAAAAGGAGAGAAAATGATCCACAACAAAATTCTCCATGGAGGAGAGAATCCTATCACTAACCATATCAGACATAGTGAAATCCATTCCGGAAGCTTTAACTTCCTCCTCAAAAGGAGGTGGAGGGTTTGAGCTTTGTTTACCATTGGTCAGAACATCCTTCCAGCCTTTAGTTTTTGGAAGAATCGCAATCATTGACACTTCAACTGGAGTCACAGGTGGCACCAAAAGATCCGCAACCAAAGGACCAGACCCTCCAGAAGACGCTCCTGAGGGACACGAGTCCACAAGAGACAATACAAGGCTCGAGTCAGGGGGGTCAGAGGGGGACCATGGGGTACCCCCAGGGAAAAATCCACCATGCGCCCAGGCTGTTCAAACATGGACAGAGGAGAGAGGAGCGGGAAAATTGTTTTATGCAATAACTTTTCCAATCAATTGTTACCCACTAGCTCAAGAAAGTATTCAAATGTAAATAGTAGGTTGTTGTATAAAAGGATAAATTCCTAGTTTATTTCATCCATCCACTTGTAGGTTTTTATTTGTTTCCATTAGTTTATTAGGTATCCTCCTACACCTAGTTTAGATTACTTAGGTAGGCTTATTTGTAGTCTTAGTAATGGTGAGTGGCAGTGATAGGTGTCTCTCTTCCACAAGAGTTACACTTTTCCTATTTGTATACTAAGGTGATTTCCCATATCTTGAAAGTTACATTCCTAGTGGATGAGATTTCACCTTCCTCCTCTTCATTTCTTATAAATGAACTCACCTGGCTATATTTCCCTTCATTTTGTTACATCCCTCTCAATTTATCTAGTGATTTAGGAATTACTTTACTTTGTATCTTTCTTGATGTATTTTTTATCTTTATTAATGGGAGTAGCATTTTTTAACATACCATCTAGTCTTTAATAGTGTTGTGGCTATCGCTATAGCATTAGGTCTTGGTTTATTTCTTACTTATTAAAAAATCTAATATGGTATTAGATTCTTGATGTCTTACTCTAATCCATCTTTCCTATTTTTGAGAGTGCTAATTTTTCAAAGATTTTCAATGTGAGCTATTTTTTGGTGAACCACACAACATTTTTAGTTCCACCATTATATATGGAAGGCTCAAGAAAGTCAATCTTATCTTTCATTCTGGTTATAAATCAAAGAATGGGAAGCTAAGATACCATAGTATTTCATAAGCTTGATTTTATTAGATTTCGCAAGTTGAAAGAGTTTGAAGCATCCTAATAAATTTGTAAGCATGTCATACCTCCAAACACCTTGGCCACTCTTTCATTGGAAACCAACCACATTTCTTACACACATACCTCTCCCTCCAACAACTTCTAGCACCTTGATGAAACTCATTAGTTTAGTCAACACTCCACTCATCTTGACAAATTTTAAAAGTTTTAGTGACTTCCTTCAATCACTAATGGTGAACTACAACAAGAATTAATACGTGTAAATATTATGCATGGCATGCTCCAAACTACTAGTTAATGCTACTAAGTTTTCTTATACTATGTAGTAGTTTGTGGATTCCTTGTGGTTGGACATTTAAGCATGCTTGTATGCAATTTAATGGAGGTTATTATTTTTCAAGTTCTATAATTCTTGTTCAAATTATTAAATAGCTATGCTTACCACATATGTGTTGGAGTATTTAAAATGTATTTACAACCCAAATATAATGCTTAGTACATATAGAGTTTTTATTGGTCATAAAGACTATCACCATGGGAGTTATTTGACTCAAGCCTTTGGCTAATTGTAAAATGCCCCATGTCTCCTTTGAATCAAGATACCTAAATTTTGGATTGGTAGATCTTTGTGGCCTTGCCATCTTGGTTGATGTGTCTCTCCACTTTGTGTTGATTAGAGAGTCCTTGACTATATAGAGAATTTTTCCATTGTAGGGTTGTAACATCATTCTTTAAATATGTCAACAACCTTCCAACATAGATTTTGATAAGGCCACCACCTCATGGTTCCAAACCAACATAATAATATGATGCATGGACATCTCTAGATGCCACCAATCCACTATATTAGTATGTCTTCCAAATACCAAGTATATTGACCCATTTCCTTATTATACAATATTAATAGTGTGTACTTTTATTGACTAATAACCATTAGTATTTTTTAATAGTGTGTACCCCGTCTTGTCAAGTAGCTTTCTTTTGGACAAATATATTTGGCAGGACATAACTCTATGATTCAAGGGCCTTTTTGGTGAATTTTTTCAGCTTGAATAATTTTTCATTAGCTTTATTAGAGATTAGGTGGTTTTTGTGTTTAAATTTTATTTTTTCTAGAAATTACATTTTAGTAGGTATTTTACTCTACTATTCTAATTTTGAGAACTTTGGAGTATCATATATAGAAAAATAGACTCTATGTTATGTCTTATTTTTAATAGTGTATAATTTCATGTACTTTATATTTGTTTCATTTAGTTTTTATCATATGTATTATTTGAGATCTCAGATAGCATAAACATGTGCTATAAAACATTGATGATAAAATATCATTTTTGTACTTGATTGGGGGTCTTATATAGGGGCCTTGTAATTATCAACTAAGATAAATTCACTTTTGTGGATTCTAATCATATATTTTGTATTAAATTCCATCATTATATTATCATTTTGGATATAAAGAACTATTTTCATTGGATAGAAGGGAAATGGAATGACTTCCTTAAGTAGGATCTTATGCTCTATCTGGTGCAGGAGCACCATGTTGCATTCAAGCCTCCATGAGGCCTATTTGTAAGTAAGTGTTAAATGAGTTCTTAGGGGTAATTTAATAAAGTCTTTCAAGACAATTACAATGTGTTTAAGTCATTTGATGGGTGTTTAGATAGGTTGTGTGCTCATTGTATCCAATTTGCAAAAAATTGAAAATGTGGTCAAATGAGGTCCACAATAGGTTTTAGGTGTTGTGTCATTATAATAAGGTCTTTGTAGATCATTTTATCATTTAATAAATCAATTTAGAGGTCTTTAGGCCTTGTGGAGTACAAAAGTGCTAAAAAGCAAAATCTTGTAAAAAATGTTGTCAAGGAGAGAAGCAAAATTGGAAAATGACAAGTCAAGTAGTTAGAAGGTGGTTTGAGTCAGTTTTAGTCATTTGATATGGAGTGGGAAACATTTAAAATGATGGATAAACTCAAGCAAGAGGTTATAGGGATGTAACTAAAGAAGAATAAATAATGAAGCCATGTTTTATATGAAAATTTATGAGTTTTTACTAGTAAATTTGTGTTGTAGAGCACTGTACAGCCCTGTACAGTCATGTTTTTGAGGGGAAGTCATTGTAATTGGTAGATACATGAGTATACTTCATTTTTATTTTTGTTTCATTTAATTCCATGCAGTTTTGAGGAAGATATTGCTTGTTTTTTGAAAATAGTCTAAAACCCTTGTTTAGGGTAAACAGTGTTAAATAAAATGGTGTTTCTCTTATTTTAACTGATGAAAAATTCTGGTTTTTGGTGAAATGAATCCTTTTGGCATGTATTTACATATTCTAAGGTTGCGAGCTAGAAGACCAAGATTAGCACGTGGATTTTTGATGCCCTAGGACTGTGTTTTTATGAAAAAGACTAAAAATTACAAAGTTCATTGAAGAATTGAGTGTTTTGATTGTGGGAAAATGTATTACTCTTGGGTAAAGGTGTTCAAAGGTTGTCAAATTATATTGAGGATATTGATTTTCTCTTTGATGGAATTACTTCAATAGTTGCATCTTCATCTTCTTTGGCACTTGTTTTGTTTCCTACTTTACATGGTTTTTTAATTGTTTCATTCTATAATTAATCCTAGGATCATTGAAATGGTAGCACATCTTAGCTTCAACAAGGAGAAAAATGTATACTTTCCATAAATTTACATATTGGGTTTTCTTCCCTCTTATTCCCTCGTGGAATGATAAGACCTACATGCACCCATTGTCTTATTTCCTTACACATTGGGGAATTCCATGCTCTCTCAACTTTAGGGGAGGATTTTCTCTCTCCAATTTAGGGGAGTATTTTATCTCTCTAATTTAAGGGAGGGAGGGAATTTCTCTCTAGTTTAGGGGAATCAAATGTACATAGGTACCTAATATGGCTACACATTTATCAGGACCCATTTTTCACCCACTTAAGTTATTATTAAGGGAGGTTTTTGTGTAGTTTTGTATTTTACTTAAACCTAGTGTATAAGAGCGAATTTGCACCCCATGTGCAATTCCCCTTTTTTCCTTTGTCCACCTTAGAAAACTAAGTTTTGAGGCTTAATTCCACCTAAGCCTACTACTTGCATCACACTTGGCACCTGTTTTGAGCATCGGTGGAGGCGTTTCTATCGAGGATGCCCACACGACGCATAGACGTCCACATGGTGCACTTAAATCCCTAACATATTCCCGCATCTGGAGCCTATAGAGGCATTACACTTCCCATTGGGGGTCAATTTTTAATGCCCTCCTCGATCGACCGACCCGAATATGGACATTTTCTTCATCTCCCCTTCAAATTCACTCCTTCCATATGCATTTCAGCTTCTACTTTTCTCTATCTATCTGGTTGTCTGTGGAGGTGGGAACACCAAAACAGGGTCTGACTGAGGGAGGCCCCTACATAGCCACCCAAAAATTTCTCTCTCCCTCTTGTGTGCAGGTATTGAAGACACTCATGAGCTAGAAGCTTCATCACTCACACGGTCATAAGTATTTCCTTTCTTCCCCTTATCTTTATCATTTACTCTTTACTTAATCTTAGTTCTATAACTTTCTATTATTTTACTGTATTCTATGGTTTTTAGCATTCATAGTAGAAGTGGTAATTTAGGCATTTTTTGTGATAAACTCACTTTCTGTTCCATACAAGATGCCAACATGCCGTGCTTTCGTCTGTATTCTACGCTGACGTCCTTTGGCCAAGAGCTTGTCAGTTTGTCCAAAGAATCTTTGTGACCTACTCTTTTAGATTTTGAAACTCTCACTGATGTTCCATTGAGGTAGTATAGGGCAGTTCACCCCGTGAGGCTCTCTAAGTGAAGAGAACTCATGAGTAGTGAATCCCCATATATTACATTTTGGTGAACTCGACATGAAGAGAGGATCTTCCAAAAATCTAGGAATTTCCCCCTACTTGGCAAGGTCATAACTTTTGACTCGGTGCTTAGAATTTAGAACCATTTGCACCATTGGAAAGGTCTCCTAGAGAACTTGTTTAGTACCTAAAATACTAGTGTGTTTGGAAATTGAATTTTAGGGACCAACGCAAGTTCTGACCTCAAATTCCACTCTGAAGACCTCCAAAAATGTGAATTACTAGAACATAGAAAATATCAAAAAAATTGTAAAGGAATTAATATCTTCTTTTATTAGTTCGGTATCTAATTTTGTTCAAAATATTAATGATGTTCCATTTAATGGATGTGATAGTGACTTGGCTTTTCCCATGTCACTTGGTGTCTTTGATCCTTCTCATGAGATTCCTCCTATTTCAGAGGATATCTTGTTGCAAGAAGAAGAAATCATTGATACCTTTCTCAATGTTACTCCATCTACCCTTCATTCCAATGCACCCTCCTCTAGAGATGAGGTATTTTTGAATGATGTTTCTAACTCTCATTCCAATGCACTCTCTTTTGGAGATGATGCATTCATGAATGATGAATCTCATCTTTGTTCTAATGCACTCTCCTTTAGAGATGATGCATTAGCAAGTGATGATCCTCTTATTCTCCCTCGATTGATGTTGAGAATGTTTCTTCAAATAATTATTCCACATTTGATCCTATTTGGATCGATGTTGAGAATATGTATTTAGATAATTGTCCTACTAGCTGTGGTGATCCTGTAAATGCAGTCTATGTCTCTGTTGCCCCTCAAAGGCCTAAGAGACCGACCATTCATGTGAATCCAGCTAGTCCTCCTTCTAAAAGGATTTGTTATATTGATGGTGATCCATTTGATGGTGGTTATCTTGATTTTTCTAAGGCTCCCTCTTATAGAGTGCTAGCCCATACTTATGAGAATAATATGAATAAACAACCTAGCCTTCTTCAAGCTCCTAAACATGTGGCTAAAGCACCTAGTGATTGTAATCTTGTCAAGCAACCTCGGGTTACTCCAGATAAGATCTCACTATGGGACTTGCTTTAGTCTACTCTGGTTTATCAAGGTATGCTTCAAGAAGCCTCACAAAATATCCTCTTGCCTTCTTCTGCTAGGCTGGCAGATGCTGATGCATTGATAGCTTATATTCATGTGGATTTTCTAAATATTACGTTCTATTCACAAGAACTCCCACCTCTGGAAGTAAAAAAGCAAGTGGACCCTTTAATGATTATAGTTAATATTAATAAAATTAGTATTAGACGTACTCTTGTTGATGCTGGTTCAACACTCAATGTGTGTAGTATTGATCTATTGCCTAAGATTAATATTGACCCGTCTTCTCTTAATACTTCTTTTGTTGACATTCATGGGTTCGATAATGTCGATCGACAAGCCCTGGGCACAATATTCTTGCCTTTGAAGTTGGGACCCGTTACTGTACCTACCCTTATATATGTTATGGAAAAAAATTTACTGTATAACCTTCTTCGTACACTGTGGATTCATGCTATGGGCGTAGTCCTGTCTACCTTGAATAAATCTATTAAGTTTATTTGCAACAATAAATTAGCACAGTGAAGGTTGAACCTGATGCTATAAACTTATTTGAGATGGCAGTTGTTGGTCGAGCTTCAGTTGTGCCTACTCTTATCCCTTTGGTCTCTTCTAATGTGTTGATGTTTACTTCCGCAATACCTTCTACAAAGGGTACTCTCGAGATAAATATCCCTGAAGAAGATCCTTCTAAAATAAGGAGTCTTAAGTGTGCTCCTACCTCTTCTCAAAAGAATACATGTCCTGGTGATGATTGGGGTCCTCTAGACTTTACAAATTCCTTCATTTAGGAATATAAAGTCAACCTGATCCACTTAGACTTTCTGACAACATCATTCACACCCACTATCAAAGATGATTACTCTTTTGTATTGCGGGGTAATGTGAATGCGAATTGTAATATTTTTAATGTTGATCCTCCTTCTAAGGAAGATGATCACACTTCTGTTAAGGAGGCTAATGGCCACAGTCCTGTCAAGAAGGTTGATGGTGATCCCATAGAAGAGTGTGATTCCCCTTGCCGGAATAACGCTCTCTATGGTGATCCTCCTTTTTCTTCTACCTTCGTATCTTCTTCTTGTGAGTAGTCAAACTTTTCTCCACAAGAGAAAGGTTTGCTTTATGCTCCTCATTCTTTATCTAAGCAAGAGTGTATCTAGTTAAGTCTTCTTAAAGCCCACTTGATCACTCTTCCTTCTCCTACACGCAAGAAATCTCATGAACATGATGAAGGAAAAAATTATTTTTGTGCATACCATCGAGTGCTTGGTCATTCCACTAGCGAATGTAGGGCCTTGAAAGACAAAATTCAAAAAATTCTTGATTCAGGTGCCTCAAACTCTTGTTTGATTGATGCACTTTCCTTTTCTTTACATGAAAAGTGATATCGAGGCCTACCTCTATCCTGCATGTCATATGTATCTTGCATGGTTCTCCTCCCCTATATGTTGGGGGCAGTGATAAATCATTTTGGAGATGTGTGTCCTTCTTAAGGACCCTCTCTCTCTCTCTTCTCCCTATCTTTCAATTGAAGTTTCCCTTGAGTGGACCCCTCTTCCTTTTGAAGGGTTCCCGAGGGACCCCCCTTAGAAATATTCTATCTTGAATGAATTATTCACATCTATCTTGGGGGGAACTCGACTAGACCTATTTCATAACTTTGTGTCTAGCTTGGGGGCAGTTTGACTAGACCTTACCTTCAAACAGTGCATCCCTTGAGTGGACCCTCTCCTTGTGAAGGGTTCCTGAGGGACCCCTTTGAAATTTTTACTTATTAATGGTCTGCGTGACCAGCCGCTTTTGACATGTTTTATCTACGGGTGGATGTGTCGCCACTTCTCGACTCTACGGAATCCACTTTCTCAGGTTCCTCCATGAGAGAGATCTTGGGGGATACCTCCAAGCAAGACCGAGAACTTGTAGGGTGCTTTCCTTAGAGCTTCCTCCATGCAAGAGATCTTGGGGGTGGCTCCCCTGCAGGACTGAGTACCTATAGGGTGCTTCTTTCACTATTCTTCATGCTTGAGTTCATGGAGGATACATTCCCTACAGGACCAAGTACCTGTAGGGCGCTTCTTTAGGAATTCTTCATGCTTGAGTTCATGGATAATACCTTCCCTACAGGATCGAGTACCTATAGGGTGCTTCCTTGGGGCTTCCTTCATGTGAGAGATCTTGGGGGTTGCCTCCTTGCAGGTCCGCGGGCCTGTAAGATGCTTTGTTGTTCCAACTTCATAGTTCTGAGTAGCTATGGAGTCCTTCACTTTTTCTACACCTTCAAGTACACCAAACTGAGTACTGCTTCCTTGATAGTTCAGGTATACTTTTCTAACCCTACTCTCTTCTTGATCTACTTTACCGAGCACTCATTAGTACTTGTGCTCGCTAAAGTAGGGGCAAAATGTATAAGAGCGAATTTGCACCCCATGTGCAATTCCCCTTTTTTTCCTTTGTCTGCCTTAGAAAACTAAGTTTGGAGGCTTAATTCCACCTAAGCCCATCACTTGTATCACACTTGGTGCATGTTTTGAGTGTCAGTGGTGGCATTTCTATCGGGGACACCTGCATGGCACGTAGATGTCAGCACGGCATGTAGATGTCTACGCAATGCACTTACGTCCCTAATAGATTCCTATGTCTGGAGCCTACAAATGAGTTACACTTCCCATTGGGGGTCAATTTGTAACGCCCTCCTTGGCCAACTGACCTGAATATGGCCATTTTCTTCATCTCCCCTTCAAATTCACTCCTTCCATATGCATTTCAGCTTCTTTTGATCTCCTACCATCTTCTACACATCCCTTCACATCTCTTTAAGAGCTTCTTCACTTCCCTCACAAGCTTCACAAGCTCTTCTCAAGCTCTAAGCAGCTCCTTCACCATCTCTTCAATCTCAAAACACTTTACACTTCACAACAACAACATCAACACTCCACCACTTCAGTAGAGCAAGTGTGGAATAAAACACCATTGTAGTAGAGGCTTGATTTCCTCTCATTTTCTCCCCCATTAACCTTGAGCGCTCTTGGTGGAGGTGGTAAGCTTTCACTCCTCTCCTCTATTACTCGATTGAGTAGCATAACACTATTTTGTAGTGCTTTAAGTGCTCTTTACTTCATTTCTACTTTTCTCTATCTATCTGGTTGTTTGTGGAGGTGGGAACACCAAAATGGGGTCTGACTGAGGTAGGCCACTACACAACCACCCAACAATTTCTCTCTCCCTCTTGTGTGTAGGTATTGAAGAAACTCACGAGATGGAAGCTTCATCACTCACATGGTCGTAAGTATTTCCTTTCTTCCCCTTATCTTTATCATTTACTCTTTACTTAATCTCAGTTCTATCACTTTCTGTTATTTTATTGTATTATATGGTTTTTAGCATTCAGAGTGGAAGTGGTCATTTAGGCATTTTTTGTTATAAACTCGCTTTATGGTCCGTACGAGACTCCAGCGTGCCTCTGGGATGCTAGCACGTCACGTTGTCGTCCATATTTTGCATTGACGTCCTTTGGCCGAGAGCTTGTCAATTTGTTCTAAGAATCTTTGTGACTTGCTCTTTCGGATTCTGAAACTCTCATCGTTGTTCCATTGAGGTAGTATAGAGCAGTTCACCTTATGAGGCTCTCTGAGTGAAGAGAACTCGTGAGTAGTGAATTCCCCTATATTACACCTAGTTTATCTTGTATACGTCTAAAAATGGTCATGGTTAATCAAGCTTGTCAATTAATTAAATATAAATTATTTAATTAATCTTCTAAAGTCATCTACATATAAATAAATTTAATTATTTATTTATATTGTTCACTTTTATAATTCTTCTACCTTAATTAAATAAATAACTTTATTTAATTATTACCATCTTCCATATTCCTCTTAATTAAATGAAATAAATTTTATAATTTATTTATATTAATTATCATGTTATTCTAAATTTGAATATTTGAATTCAAATAATGGAATATTCCTCCAAACACCCTCTTCATCTCATAGTTAAATTAAATATTATAAATATTTAATTTAATACTTTTTCTCACTCCACACATAATTAAATATTTTAAATATTTAATTACCTTCCATTTTCATCTCTCACACATAATTAAATATTACTTATTTAATTGTGCAAACTTCTAAATTCATCCTCACATATAATTAAATAAATTTATTTATTTAATTATGAAATTTATCCCCAACTCACTCCTCAAATGGAAACTTTCCTTCAGATCTGAATGAGAAAATTTGTGTAGGAGGAAACCTTCTATCTCTCTCTCACCTTTCAAAAATCTCTCACCGTTCATCTTGACAAGCTTGATCTCAACCATTGATTACATCAGCCAATCAGAGTCTTTCGAAAACTCTTTAAATACCCCTACAAATCCAAGCATTGGTTACACTTGCATATACTTACATTCATGTGCACACGTTATTTTAATATCATCTAGCATTTATCAGTTTTAGCAATCATTACATTTTGTAATCTCACATTTTAGCTATAATTTTTAGTTTTGTTAATTACATCTTAGCATAAGCATGCATTCATTCTAAATCTCGTTCTCTAGGAAGACATTTTGTTGAGCTTAGTACACAAAATCTGAGAGCAAGCTAGATTCAGCAAAAACACTGGAGATAGAGGACAATGGGACATCTTCGAAGCATAAATGGAGTTTGCTTTCTCTTCTTTTATTTTATGCTCTGATTTAAAGTTTCATTGGTGTGTTTGATTCAATTTTTAATTTACATATTTGATATGCATATTTTCATTCACACATATCTTTATTAGGTGGGATTATTCTTATGCTTAATAATGTTAGTACAAGTGATAGGTGTCTCTCCATTCCACATAAGCTACACTTTTTATATTTGGATAATAAGTTGTCTTCTCAAATATTGGGAGTGACACTTACTAACAAATTATGTGTCTTTGA
The DNA here is from genome assembly GCA_007258455.2 of Sequoia sempervirens. Classification (NCBI taxonomy): domain Eukaryota; kingdom Viridiplantae; phylum Streptophyta; class Pinopsida; order Cupressales; family Cupressaceae; genus Sequoia; species Sequoia sempervirens. Next base: position 12,648 of record VDFB02169757.1, on the reverse strand, counting down.
TTTTTTATCAATGTACTAAGATATATATGTTTTCTCTTACATTTACTTCCATCTCTCTCAATCTATCTAGTGATCTAGGCTTTTAGTTTGCTCTATATCTTGCTTGGTGTGTTTTCTCTCTTGATTAATGGGAATATCATATTGTTTAGCTTATTATCCATTCTTGAATAGTGTTGTGACTATCACTATGGAATTAGGTCTTGGTTGATTTCCTTTTTATTAAAAAATATAACACCACTCATATTATCTATTATTAGATCATTAAATCAATAGATTGTTTTTATTAAGATAGTAGGGAAGAGGGCCCTTAACATTAAATCAATAGATCGTTACAAGAGCACCACATCATAATTTTTTTGACATGTAAGGACAGACATGGATTTTTTCATTTCTACTTAGCATGTCTCCAAAAAAGCCAAAATTTTAAATTTGTACAAGGGATTGGCTAAGGTGTAAAGGTTGGGTAGCTAGTCAACTTCCCTTCCCTATAATAAAGTTTCATCAATGATTTTAAGCACCACCATTTTTAAATACTCAAATTCAAATAATAGTTAAAGCTACATAAGGTACAAAATCAAAGGTGCATGATTATACTAGAATTGATAGATCTAATAATATAAATTAGAACTAGATCATAGTGCACACTAAAATAGATCATCCACTTGTCATGTCTAGAGCTAGGAACACCAATTTTTATTTTTATTTTTATTTTTATTTAATATTGTAGTAATATTAACTATATTTTTCTTAATCTAGATAAATTCAAGAAAATAAGACCACTTTATCTCTCTTTATTTTTATGAACTTTTTTTTATTGACATCCCTTTGGGTTTGGCTTGGGGGTTTAATTTTTTGAATTTATTTTAAAATTTAAGCTTTATTATTCCTTTGATTTTAAATAATATTTTAACCTTATTTTGATCTTTCTTTCCTTTGAGTGTTCGGTCTTTTTATTGTATACCAAGATCTCTTCATCCTTCTCACTTTCCCTAAGGAAAGGTCTTATATTGAAGCCTACCATGGTTTTGATTCAATCTTAATATGTTATGATTGTGTCATGTTCCCGGAATAGAACATTAAAATAACTAAGTGTTGAGATGCAAATAAATAAAATAAGTAACAAATTACATATTTACAAATATTAACAACTTAATATTACTATAATTATAATCATTGTATAATATTATAAATATTAATAAAATAAATATTAGCAATTTAAATATTTTTTTTAAGCAAAGAGCATATAGCCCATATATTAATAATATATATATATAATATATAATTTTTACAGATAAAAGTTTATCAACGGCTCTTGTTAGCTAGATATCACATCTTTTAGTACATTAGAAAAAATTTCTGAATTTCTATCACCCAAATACAAGCATTAAAACCCTAAATTCAGATATTCCATATGCAAAATTTTTAAGCCCTATCCCTACTATCTAGTATTTGCAGATTACAAAAAATAAGAACTGCTAGTTTTTACTCTTCCATCTGAACTAATTTCACCTCATTTTCATCTTGGTACTCCTACACATCACCAAATTTTGTTTGTGATAGCTTTGCAACATTCAAATTTGGAATTGTAACATGGTGACAATGAAGAAGGTCACTAGCATTATCCTGGATGAAAGCAATTGAATGGGCTGGAAAATCATGGTCATAAGATAACAACACCAAAATGGTGTTAACCCTTGTTCTAATTCTCTCTAATAGGTCATCTCCAATTTCCACAACATGCCTATCCAATGCAAGCTGCAAATATCATGAGCTCTACATTCCTAGATTATTATTGATGCATCATAAATTGAGACAAATGCATGCCTGTGCAAGAGAAAATGTTGAGGGAATAGCCCCCAACATACCCTTGTCCTTTCCACAGGTAGTAAACTTGAGACACTTTGAGCAGGGTATTATTTTACAGAAATATGTCCTTCACTACCTTATTAGCTATTAATTCAAGAGACTAGTAGCATTGTAGCAAATCAAAGAGATTTAAAACAAATATTGATAGCAATTGAGATGGGAATAAAATTCCCCTTTCCTACAGATATAGAACCTCATCTCCAATTACCCTTTTAATGCATTTACGATACTAAACACAGTGGCCCTTGAAAACCTAATGAAGTTGTTCATCTTTAATTCCTTCTGAAAAGGCTAATTCCCACTCATTTACTGGGAGGAACATTCTGTAGTTCTTTGGAAAGTATTCCATTCTTTATCTCTAACAAGCTTGGTAACCACGAAAGCATGGACGAACCTCCCCTTCACTACTTGAAACTTCTTGATGCATGTAGACCCCCTAAACTACAACCTCACCAAGATTTTGTGAATGATAATGTTAATTTCCTTAAGTGGAGTGTTTAATAAGATTGGGAAGTGCTTAAAACATGTAATACAAACCTAGTTGGAAGATGATGCATTGGTTTCTTAGGAATTCGACCTTATGTCATTTCGCCAACCTAGGCGAGTGAAATTAACATGAGCCACTAATACCATTTGCACTTTCATTAACTAATCACCATCATGAAGCATTATATTTCATACAACCTACATCAAAATATTAGTGTACCTACATCCAACAAAAGAGATTAGTAGATAATGCCACTTTGGTGTCATTTGTAAAAATGATTGGCAACAGTCATGGATAAAATATCCACCCCACACTTCCTCCTTAGATGCTTGTTTAAATTTTTCAAACTGTCATGATCTTTCTCCAAAAAATTTGCAAGGATTGTTTTACACACATGAAGATCCCCTCATGAATTAGCATGATTACCTTAATGATATCACTTCCTTGACATGAATCCATTAAATTTTGGAGACCTTATGCCTTGAAATTTAGCCTAGTATTCAACCCAATACAAAGATAAATGCAATGCAATTTCCCATGTTAATAAGGAATACTAACAATATATGGGAATACAATCTTCATGCTAGCACTATATTAGAACATATTCTCCCCCTTGATTATTTTTGTATACTCTCCATTGCTACTATAGCTGCTAGTTTTGAGAAAGAAGAACTGATGTCACTACCCTTTACAAACTCAAACTCCTAAGTCTCACAACCCATATTTTTTAGATGATTTTCCAACTAATTCACGGTAAGTGTGAGAAAGAAGTACTGACTTGAATTTTGAAAATAGTTGCCAATATTTATGTAAAATGTAACTAAGTTGCCAATTTTGGATATGCTTTTCTTTACATGCATTGATTATTAACAGAGAATCACCCTCAACATGAATCTTTTGAATGCCAATCTTGAGTGCTAACTTCAAACCATGTAACAAAGCTTGGGTCTCTACTAGATTTTTTGTACCCCACAATAGATGGATTGCTTTAACTGCTAATAATTCACCCTGACAATTACGAATGCAAATACCTACTCCTGATAACCCTGGATTACCTCATGATGCACCATCAAAATTCAATTTACAATGCCCTAATTGAGGAGGAGACCATTTTATTTTATTTATGTCCACTTTTTGATTTAAAGGTTGATGCAAACTACCTTTAAAAGGTAACACAATGTGTTTCCACTCTTTTAAAATACTATTAACCTAGTTTGTGAAAATGGACTATTATCCCAGTTTGTGAAAATGGAGGAGACAATTTTATGACTTTGGACATAGGAATTTATCACCTCAAAAATTTCTTTCTCAATTTTACCCTGAGTTTGCTCAACTATTGAACTTGTTTCCCTAAATATATGTCATTTCTCTCCCACCATATATTCCATATCAAAACTATTGAAACTATCTTCCAAATGCAAGAGAAGAGGGATGACTTGAAGAGAACAAGACAATTGGTAAAAAGATCCCAAAGAGTTCTAAGAAGAGTGAGAAAGCAATTTAACTTCTATTTAATGAAGGACTAGCAGTCTTGAGAATAGGAACATTAGACATATAAATAAAACATAGATTATAGAACTTCCCCACATAGGACACATTTAAAGGGCTCCACTATACCTAACTTGGTTAATATATCACTCATTAGGATCTTATTTCTTAAGGCTAACCAAGAAAAGTTTCCTACTTTCGAAAGCACCATGGGGTTCCAACAAAAATAGTATGCTCTCTTATTTTAACTTTGTAGACCAATACTAATTAAAGCTCTATAACCCTATTTGATTATGTATTCTCCATTATTTGATGGTGCCCAAGAATATTTTGTAAAAATAATTTCTCATTGGTAGGGATAGGCATACTTGTTACATCTTTCCACACTACAGTTCCTATGATTTCATCAACTGATTAAGTATAATCAATTAGTTTAGTACCCTAGCTTGCTGAAAGAACCCCCTCTCTTGTTTGCAATTCTTGAATTTTGTTTAGAGCGGGCTGGCCATTCAAAGAATCCCTCCAGAAAAGGATATCTTCCCCATTATTTATTGCCTAGGAGATATAGGAGACAATAGCATGCCTACATGCTATCATGAAATTCCACATTGTTGACCCATTGGGAGGGTTTGAAATTGTTAGAATTCTTAAAGGGGATGAGTTTTCAAGGTATTTTGCTTGCATTACATTGCACCACTTCAAATTTGGTTTTGAGTACATTTTCCAAACCAGATTTACACCAAAATCCATATTCCTCGCCATTAGATTATGTAGACCCACACCTCCTTTGACCTTTTCTGAACATATTTTATCCAAGGAGATTAATGACAATTTCCTTTTATCATCTATGTTACCCCTCCACAAGAAGCTTCTAATTAGCTTCTCGATTTGTGAAATTATTGTTTTTAGACCTTTCAAAACAACAAGGTTGTAATTAGGAATGGAAGATAAAATATATTTAATCAACAAGATTCTACCTGATGAAGATAACCATCTAGCTTTCCATGATAAAATTTTGGCTTTAATTCTCTCAATGAATTTCCCCAATATGAAGCTTTATTTGCACCCATGAAGAAAGGTATACCTAATCATGTGCACAAGATTTCTACTATTTGAAAACCCAAGAGCTTCACTAGTTTCCTTTTGAGAGGTACACTTGTGTTAAAAATGTAGATTTAGGACTTTCTTACATTTAACTTTTTCCACAATACAAATGTGTACTTTTCAAGGATATCCTTTACTTTATTGGCTTCTTGATCTGAAGATTTCCCAAATAATATTGTATCATCTGCAAATAAGGAGTGAATGACTAAAATTTTTGTTTGGGGAATTGGAATACCTTGCCAAAGTCCTTGAGAGTGAACCTGCTTTATAGATATACTCAATACTTCTACCATTATGATAAAGAGGAAGGGGATAGAGGATCCCCTTGGTGAACCCCTTGGGTTGAACTAAAGAATCCAGCTAGAGATCCATTAATAATGACTGAGAACTTTTCCCCAGATAAGAATGAGAGGATCCATTTACACCATCTTTTATTAAAGCCAAACTTTTGTAGGACTTGCATCAGAATTAAATGTCCATTCCACTTTTTCATAAGCTTTCATCATGTCAAGTTTGATGATAAAAGAAGGAATATTGTTTTCTTTGATGGATTGCAATATCTCATGTGTTACAATTTCTCCCTCAATCATTTCTCTTCCTAGCAAAAATATTTCTTATTCTTGTGTTATGATTTTGGGTATGAAAGGTTGCAATCTAAGATAAATTGCTTTTGTAAAGATCTTATATATAGTATTGCAAAGTGAAATGGGCCTAAATTCTGTAAAAGTTTTTGGGTCCTTGAATTTTGAGATTATTACTATATTTCTAGTGTTAAATAGTTTTAGCATAGACCTAGTTCTTCTTGACTCTTCAATAGCCATTAGAAAATCAAGACCAATAAAATCCCAACACTTCTGGAAGAAGGCAACAGTAAACCCATCCAGTCCTTGATCCATATCTAGAGATAAGGAGAAGACTACATTCTTTAATTTTGATAGGGTGAAGGGCTTAAATAAGCAATCATTATCCTCATCTATAATCAACTTTGGCACAACTGTTAACAGTTCTTGAACTTTAATATCTAAATTTTGTACCTGATTAGTAGGGTCCGACAACATATTGGAAAAGAATTTTACACCTTCTTGCTAAATGTCACTTTTCTTAATGAGCTCTACCCCCATGGAGCTATCTTTGATTGAGAAAATAGATTTTATAGCTCTTTTGATTTGGGTGGTTACATGAAAAAACTTGGTGTTGTGATCTGCATCTCTTAGCCACAACTCCTAAGACTTTTATCTCCAGTAGATTTCCTCTTTGGCAAGTAACTCAACCCATTCGACCTATAACTTACTTTGTTGCTCAAAAGATGAATCATCCAATCCATGTAGAATAATATGACCATTTACTTTAGTTAGTTGCTTAGAAACCTTTTCTTTATTGGAAAATAGTTAGTTCTCCCCTTGGGATTCGTGACATGGACTAACCGCCTCCTATGGATCTATTAACTCCGGCAGTTGTATCAGGCATTAACAGGTCAACCTTTTGGTGCAACAACCTTGGGGCCAACAATTGGTATTAAAGCACAAGGTGTCAGGTTTGAATCCCCTTTGCTTGCATTAAGGGGGAAATTGTTGGAAAATAGTCAACACTCCCCTCGAGATTCATGACATGGACTAACCGCCTCTTGTGGATTCATTAACTATGGTAGTTATATTGAGCATTAATAGGTCAACCTTTTGGTGCAATGACAACCATGGGGCCAACATTCTTTTTTGTTCAAAAATATTCTTGAAAACATGTGTATTCCAATATTTAATTTTTTGTTTGACATATATCAATTTCTTGCATAATTGATACATTTTAGACCCACTTATATATGGTACACTAATCTGCCATTGGTGTAGTAAATGCAAAAAATATAGATGTCTAAACCACATCTTTTCAAATTTAAAGGACGACATTCTCTTTGGACATGAATTTGAAGCTGATATATTCAAATATATTACATAGTGATCTAACCCTGATAGTGGAAGAATATTAGATGTCAATATGTTTCCATTTAATAACCATTTTGAAGAAGACAAAAATCCATCCAAATGTTCAACAATCTACATGAAATATTTTCTATAGTTTGTCCAAGTAAATTTCCCTTTTTTAGGCATTATATCAATTAAGGCATTATCCTGAATGAAAGATACAAAATCTTCCATCGTTTTCAAAGGTAGATAAATACCTTCTTTCTTCTTTTAAAGTGAGGTTATTGCATTGAAGTCACCAGCTAAAATAATCTTATATGCTCCAATGCCATCCAAAATTTGAGTAAGGGCGTCCCAAAGAGTTTTCTTCTCAGTTCTGGAGGTGGGACCATAAACATTTATCAACCAAAATTTTAAATAAAAAATTGAAACTTTCATTAACTGCTAGTTTTTCTCATTTTTAACTACCTCCATTGAAATTTTTTTAGCATTCCATAATAAAACAAGACCTCCAAATGAACCTTGTGCAAGGGAGAAGGTTTATTTCTAGTTATTCCACTTTTGTATGGTAGATTCAAACATTTATGTAGCCATCTTAGACTCTTGAAGTACTACTATATTAGCTTCACAAGTAATTGATGCTTGACCTAAGCTCTTTTGTCAAGCACATTAATACACCTGACATTCCATTAAATTATCTTCATCAGATTCAAGGAGAGAAACATGCTCTCCTCGACTATTTACTAAGGAAATTAAAGTTCTTATCCAATGTTGCTTGAAGACATGCCTCTATTTCCTCCTTTAATTTAGTCATATGAGATTTCCTTCCCCTTTACTTGGTGCCTTTTTTATTGCAGGCTGACTGCTCGGTGATTGTGAAATGGAAAGGATCTTATTGAAATCAAAATCATTCTCACCCCTAACTTCATTTTCTATAATTTCCATAGGTTCATGAGGGCTACCTGTCTCTTTGTTACAAGGGGTTAGAAGGCAATATGAGCCAACCTCTTCCATTGATATTTCTTTTGAAATTTTATCTATCAGTTGAGAACCCTCATATGTAACTATTCTTTTAGCCGACTCCTCTAGATTTCCTTCCTACAACATATTTGCAAAGGTGAAAAGATCCAAAGAATAATCTACTTTAGGCTATGTGATATTATCCACCTCCTTGGCCTCACATACTAAAGGAAAGCTTTGGTACTATCCATAATTTTATGTGTTTATAATTAAACTTTTAACAACCAAATCCAGTTGGCCCATAGAAGTAAAAGAAACAAATGGAGTATATATATGAAGTGACTAAGTTTGAAAAAAAAATGAGCCATGCTAAGTTACCCCTTAACCACAATTTAGACACAAAAACTATTACTAGTTTTAACCCTTCACTTAACACTCTTTTCCCCCTTTTTTTCCTATAATACTTACTACTTTATAACCTAGAGTTGTGAGAGCCAATGAGTTCTCTCTTGGAGGAGAGGATATTGTAGAATGCTCAGAGGAAATTGGTTGCTCTTTGTCACTTTGGAGAACATCAATCTCTTCAACTCCGATATCCTCCTATTGATGAAACAAGGATCCAAGATGATTCAGACTATAGCATTGAGAGCACATAGTTTCTAGGGTTTCAATAAGGATGTTTTGGATCCATTTCCCATACTTAGATGTAATATGTATTTTTTTAGGAAAATCCCTTGTGGCATCCAGTAGTATGTAGATCCTAACTAGAATGATTGGGTTTCTGAAAGAGACAGCCATGTTTTTAAAAATACCCATACAGTTTACAACGGCTTCAATCATCTTTGTATCTGTACCCAAAAGGGAATAAATTTTAGAATAGAGGTTTTTGGGTCAAAATTCAGTGACCAAGGTTGAGTGTTTAACCTAGATCCTTGAAACACCCATGATTTGACTCTATATATTGCATCTCTATGGGGTTTTGTATAAAAAATGGCTACAAAAACCTTGACCTTGATCCAAATAAAACACCTTATTGACACCAGACCATTAATAAAAAATTAAATTTCTCAAATTCCTATATCAGGGGTAAGTTTCCAGAACTTACAAATAAGTGCTCTCCCCCATAGATCTTGGACTTGCCATTCGAGATGCTCATCGAACAAGGTGATATTGTAGACACCATTTTGTTCAACCTTTGGATGTTGACTTTTTGTTTCATGTTGATGATTCTTTGGAGAAATAGTCTTTTTCACCTCTTTTCTTCTTCATTGTTGTTTACCCTCTAGCTTTCTTTGCATCCTCTTCCCCCCATTTGAATGGTTTGAGATTTTTTTTCTTTTCCTTCCATGATGTTGATCATTTTGAACTGTTTTCCTAATATTGAGTGGAGCCTTTGGAAAATGATAAATTTGTCCATGTTGGTCCAAGATCTTGGAATTTGGATTGAGGGGAGCACCATGAAGAGAAGAAAGTTGGCCATTCTAAAGCAAAAACTCCTACCAAAACATCTTAGTATTTTGCAATAGTTCCCTAATAAAAATATTTGGTGCCCTAATAGATGCATATTTTCTTACTTCATGCCATAGAGTCTCCTAAAAAATATTCTTACTTTATCCCAATGGCACCCATATATTATTTATTTGATTTGTTTGGACCCCATGAGGTATTGCTTCTTGTCCTGGAGTAAAAGCCTTTCTTGGATCCTCCTCTACACATATATCAAAAGGTGGTTGTTTTCCCCTATTTAGCCTTCTGTGTGAATGAAATGAGCCCTGGTATTGATGGTATTGTTTAGATCTAACAAATTATTGACGCTAACCCACCTGGTAATGCCCAACATGGCCATGAAACCCTCGAGCCTGTCACTATTTTCCATTTTTGAAAACTAGCCATTACCATAGCCAGGCAGTCTTAAAGCCATTTTGGATTTATAATTCCATTGACAAAAAAAAAATATCTCACAATTTAAAAATTATTATAATTATAATTATCATAGATAATTTTATAATTATAATACAACCAATATAAAACAAATTGATATTGTTATTATTATTATAATAAAAAACATTCACAAGAAACTAAGGCTGAAGACATCTATGCTTTAATTTAAATAAACAAATAATCACACAACATTTATATTGATTCCTAAACGCCATTTCCTAAAGGAATTCATAATAAACCGATCCTACTATCCAAATGATCATTAATATAACTAAAAGTTGCATCCCTCCAAAATGGTGCGATGATGAGGGCTACACTGCCCAAAACCCACACAACACAACAATAGATATCAACATAGAAGATGCATGATAAAAAATAACTCACTTTCAATTTCTTTCAAAAAATGAAATTACAATTTCAAAGATTATAGTGCTATAGCAACATGGGCTTGATTCATTACAATAAAATCAACTTTGAAAAGAAAATCTATTATTCACAACCACAATCTGCACTAATGGAGCCACCCTAAAACCTCCACTCAACCCTTTTTATTTTATAGTAATAACCACCCTATAATGTTCTAGAAAGTGTAACTTTCCCTTTTGTTTTTGGCACCAAAAGTCCAGCTGTTTGATTGTTCATTGTTGGAAACTAGGATTGCACCCTCAGTCAAGCTAGGCTTGTCTATATTTTTGCAACATGGAAACACTCTCTGATTTGTGGGTCAATTGATGAGTGAGAGCGAACCTCCAGAGTGGGCTGGTTCCCTCTAGCTAATCACCTAGCCTATGAACTTTTAGGGGGAAAGGGGTAGGAAGAAAGCTGAAAAATGAAATCTACAACTTAAGATGATCAACTAGATATTCTAAGATTTTAACAAAGCTTAACCCACAACAATCTCTCTTAAAGCATTAGCTCTCACAATTCACCTTAGAACATTTAGCTCAATAGTGTTTTGCATAAAGATTCATGAATCATTGAATACAATACACAACCTAAACTAACTGCAATTCTTTCCCACAACCCACAATAAAAAGACCATAGAAGGATTCACCACTTGAATCACAAACAACATCATATTATCACTGTAAGTGCATGACAAGAAAAAGGGAAAGGAAAACTCTATTGCTTGTATTTGAACTGAAGGAGCAAGATATAAAAATCTGATTCAAAAGGTTTACAAAACTCTTTGCAATGCATATCAGAGCAAGAAACAGAATTTTGAACCCTGAGAAATTCAAAATTTCTCAAACTTATAGGCATCAAGTGACATCAATGATAGAAAAATAGAAAAATAGCTCCACTACATCAACAAAAAGCAACTCTTCCTCATTTTCAAGCTCCTCAGAAAATCCTAAAAAAGAGGGCCTCAAACTACTCCAAAAAGCACCAAAAGGATATAAACTTTTCATCTCCCAAAGGTTGATCCAAAAATTCCTCAAAATCAGGTGCAAATAGCTAGAAACTGGAAATAGAAACTTTAGTTTTTCACCTTCTTTCCCAATCCGCCCAAGAACTCAACTCAAAATGGAAAGTTTTGATGTCAACTCAAGTGCACCAACTGCATTTAAATAACAACTAATTAAGCAATTTATAGAAACATATCTTAATCAATGTTTTATAACTTTGTAGTTTTAGAAAACAAAAATAGAAAGCCTGATTACATTTGATTTTTTTACAATTTATCTCCAAATACTCTTATTTTTGTAATTTTTTGCAAAAAAACTCAAAATATTAAACTAAGGCTTTGAATACTCTTGATTTTTCTATAAAAAATAAAAAATAAATTGTGGCCCCCAATCACATATGATGACTCAAACTCCAAAGGAAACCCTAGCATGTTCAAGACCTAGGAAAAGTCAAAGGGCCTAAGGTTACTATTTTAATTTTCACAAGGAAAGGTGCATGAAATATTTCTAAGACATGAGAAAGGCTTACCCTAGAATGAAAGGGCCCAATGCACACATGATCTTCTCTAAAAATGAAAAAAAGACTAAGGCATATTTCGGCCTAGGTATGAACCACCCACAAGGCAAGGTATTTGTGACTTAAGGCATTTGATTTTGAAAAGAATGTGATTAAAATCATGTTCAAATTAGTACATGGGGAAAACTCTAGCCACAAAACTGATTCTACACACATTTTTTGGCTATCATTTTCATCAGACAAGTTGGGGAAAATAGGGCTCTACTGGGTGTCACCATGGAAGTTAGGGTTTGGAGCCTTGGAGCTCAATTCTTCACCATTTTTTAGTGTTATCCTTGTCGGTTCACCTCTGCATTCATTGGTAAGTTATTTTTCACCATTTTGATGCACCTTTGACTCCATTTGAAAAGAAATTTGGCCCATAGGTCACGACTAACACCGTGGTTTTGATGTATTTTGTGTTTCCTCTATTTTGATATCTCTTTCCCACTCTTGGTGACCGCCATTGGAGGGTTTGTTTGAGCTTTTGAAAGCTTTGGCTACAGGTTTTGATGAGCTTCTCCACACTCACAACCATGGTAAGCTCTCTTTCTCCACTTCTATTACATTTCCCTCTTAAATAAAAGCTTTATTCAAGCTTTTCTTTACAAAAATAATGTGTTTTCTGAGTTTGGCCATTGTATAGATCGCGGCCTCACCATGTGTGTTCTTGTTTCTATAAAGAATGGCTTTTCTGGGCTCAACCCATGATGCAAAAATGATTCCAATGTTGAATAGAATGACTCTCTTGCATTTGTTTATCCTTTCTTGGGTTTTGAAAAACCTCCATAGCCACGGCCATTAGCTTTAGTATTTTCATTTTCTAAGAGCTCCATGATGGCAAGAGATCGAACCCTTATTATTTATCCTTGTACTTGCATTTTGGACATAGAACCCTAAGTGGGTATTTGAACTTTTGAG